>WKFP01015010.1:522843-584430 GCA_011057875.1 Pterocles orientalis
GGGAAGGGAAGGGAAGGGAAGGGAAGGGAAGGGAAGGGAAAAAGAAGAAAAAAAAAGAAAACAAACCCACCAAAAACCTGAATCTTTCTGCTTTGGAAGACTCTGAAGACTTTTGGTATTTCGAACAGAAATTTGTAATTTTGCAGTCAGAAAGAGCAAACTCATAGAAATTATTTTGAAAAGTTTACTGAAGGAAAGCAGGAAACATCAAAGTGGGAGATAGCAGCAGCTGACCTGGGACATCAGGGGGTTGGAGGAAGAAGTGCTGTTGGGGTAGGGGACTGGGGACAGTGAGCCAGGCAGGAAGCCTGCCACTTATGCCTGGAGGGAAATCAACGGGACAGAAAAGGTGAGTGACTCATAAAGTCAAAGGGAACTTAGATCAAAGAGAACTCAAATGGGTGAAGAAGCTGTAAAGCTGAAACACTAGTTCTTTGTATTCTCACTTTTCAGGTGTTTGACTTTTCCCCTTTCCTAGTATTTTAAATGCTAGGTTTGGGACTCCAAGAGGCAGGTTTGAGGCAAGGACTAGTGGAGGGCTAAGTGGATGTATGTGTATGAATTGTTACGGTTCATTCTATATTTAAAAATAGTGGATTCATAGGCCAAGGCTTTAACTAAAATCTGGCTGCTAGAACAAGAAAAAGAAATACAGTCACGTGGTGCTTTTTCAGGCACAAAACCTCTTCAGGGACACTCTAGTACATTTCATGTTTGTGTACTGAACTAAATTACATTCTTATTTTATTTATTTATCTTCTTAAAAATATAACAATATTAATTTTTTTTAGTTTGAAATCAGCTTTCCTTTAAAATACTCCTTTAAACAAACAAAAAAAAATGCAAAACAGAACCTGTATGCACCAGACTGAAACAGTTCCAGTGCTCAAAGCAAAATTTATTGATTGTTTCTTAAAAGAACAGGGAATTCTTTTTTCTTAAAAGAACAGCAGAAAAATTGTTACTGAAATTGTCAGAATACTTCAAAATTTAAAAAATCAATTTTTTATTTGTCTGGCTGTGTTTATAGGACAGCTCAAAGAAGTTAGTGAAGTAAACAACAGCTGAATACAAACCTTATGAAATGATGTGGTTAAACCAAGAAAAAAAAAATGAGTTGTCTTTGAATGCATTATTGATTGTCTGATACGTCTCCCGTTTTTCAAAATATATTAGGATGTAAACTAGCTCATCTGTTTGTCTTGGAAAAAAAATCTATGGTAACAAAAATTTATCACTTTTTCTTATGCTTAAAGTCATAGACTCATAGAATCATAGGATGGTTAGGGTTGGAATGAATCTTAAAGATCACTGAGTTCCAAACCCCTTGCCGTGGGCAGGGACACGTCCCTCTAGACCAGGCTGCTCAAAGCCTCATCCAGCTTGGTCTTGAACACCTCCAGGGATGGGGCATCCACAGCTTCCCTGGGCAACCTCTTCCAGTGCCTCACCACCCTCACAGTGAAAAAATTTCTTTCTAACATCTAATCTAAATCTACCCTCTTCCAATTTAAACCCATTACCCATCATCCTGTCAATGCTCTTGTAAAAAGTCCCCCCCCAGCTTTCCTGTAGGCTCCTGTCAGGCTGCTATAAGGTCCCCCCAGAGCCTTCTCTTCTCCAGACTGAACAACTCCAACTCTCACAGCCTGTCCTCATACATGAGGTGTTCCAGCCCTCTGACCATCTTTGTGGCCCTCCTCTGGACCCACTCCAAGAGCCTGACAACCTTCTTGTGTTGGGGGACCCAGACTTGGACGCAGTACTCCAGGTGGGGTCTCATGAGAGCATAGTAGGGTGGCAGAATCACCTTCCTCCACCTGCTGGCCACACTTCTCTTGATCTCAAGAGATCCCCAGGATCTCGTTGGCCTTCTGGGCTGCAAGCACACACTGCTGTTCATGTTCAGTTTTTCATCTGCTGACACCCCCAAGTCCTTCTTCTCAGAGCTGCAATCAAGCCATTCTCTGCCTAACTTGTATTTGTGCTTGGGATTGCCTCCATCCGTGTGCAGTACCTTGCACTTGACTTTGTTGAAATTCATGAGGTTGGCTAGGGCCCACCTCTCAAGCTTGTCCAGGTCTCTCTGGATGGCATCTCTTCCCTCCTAAGTGTTGACCACACCACACAGTTTGGTGTCGCCCACAAACTTGCTGATCCCACTGTCCTTCCCTCTATCTTACTGTTGCAAATAAAATCCAAAAAAAATATATATATTTTTTTGTGAGATATCTTTAGAGAAGATTTGGGTTTTAAAAGCCACAATTAAATGCAGAGCCTCCCAGGACTGGGAAAAATGAACAGGGAGCAGAAGAGATGAGAAGATTTGACAGTGAGATTTAGAGGTTTCCAAAGATACGAACACAGGCTGCAGATAACATTGTGTTGGGTTACTTGATTCAAACATAATTTTTTGTGTTTTGGTATGGATACCATGTAACATACATGGATTGCCGTGATCTTATTTTTGGAGTTGGAAGGAATCTTATTTTATCATTGCTTCACTTCTGGAACATCAATCAATAACTCAGAAGTTTGAATCAGCACAGCTCATGTGGCATTGCTAGGACAATTTCATCTGAACTCCTTGGATGACACGTCCAGTGAATGCCTCTACACAGAAGCCCCAAGTGCAAGTCAACCATTGTGTTAATTTGTTTTTTTTTCCCCATAAATTAGGGGTTTGTTTTGACATGGAAAATCAATAAAGGACTGTGATATTTTTGCCCCCTGTCAGTCCCAGTGAACTGAAGCAGATCATTGGCTTTTGTAGTAACTTTAGATTACTTTGCTACTGTGGAAGAATGATGTGGTCAAAATCATGAGGGATTCCTTGTCAATTATTATTACTATTTTGTCAAGTTCTTCTGCTAACTTTTTAATGCTATCATCCTCAGGTAACTAGTATTAATGTTGTTTTAAACCACCATAAGAAAGTCAATCTGTGAGCCTTTTTTTTTTCAAGAGTTGCCTCCCAGGACTTATTCCAGAAGTTAAAAGCTTTTCTAGGACTTTAATTTCCAATGTGATAGTCTAGAAAGATTAATAATTAACCAGGTCTTTCAAGGCAAAACTCTGCAAGTGATGTCTTATTTATAGATGTCCAGAAATATTTGAAATACCATTTTACCACAAGCATGTTAAATTACAGGCATCGTGAAAGATTTACTTCCAAACTTATCTATAAAATTAACTTGTGCCACTGATTACCTACATTTTTTTTCTTTCCTGAAGAGCTTGCTGTATTTATTTATCTATTTATTTATTTACTTTTGAAAACAGGTTGAATGAGGCTTTGAGCAATCTGACCTAGTGGAAGATATCCCTGCCCATGGCCAGGAAGTTGGAAGTAGGGATCTTTAAGGTCCCCTCCAACCCAAACCATTCTATTGTTCTATATTTCTATATTTCTGTAATACTGAATGTTGTTTACAATTAATTTAACTAATTTTGAAAATGCTCTTATTCCAGTCTACAAGGATGTGAATTCTGACCCTTGATGGTCATGTGATGTTGGCCTAAACAGTTCTCTTGTTCTCTGGTTGTCCTTGTCACCTCTGAGACTTTCTATAAGATGAGAAAGTGTGGGTGCCACCATAATAAAGCGTTTGTGTGAATGCTTTTGTATCAGACAGTGTATTCTTTGAGATAACTTGGAGAACTCATCTAGATTTGTCAAGGATTTTCCTGCATCTTTCTGCAATGTGGGGAAATATGGCAAATATCAGTGTCCTAAAAGATAACATTGAGAAGAACTTTGCATGAATTTCCTGACACTTTCCTGTCTGGATTTTTAAATCCTGTAATTTTACAGGAGGAAGAAAGAGCCTTGAGAAGAAAGCAAAGTCTATAATAATCCTAAAATCAATGACGAATTTAGAGGTGAGAATATTTTATTGTGACATTTACATGCAGCATTGTAACACAGAGTATCTAGCAGGTAGGTGCTAGTTCCTCTTTGTGGGGAACATAAACCCTTATCGAAATGTTGCTATGACCAGCTTGTTATAGATGAGGAAATTCTCTGTACTCTAAGAGTTACAGAGCTCCATTTTTTCTCGTGGAAGTTTACTTCAGAGTGTGGAATATAATAGCAGTAAGAAATTTAATTCCTTCTCAGTGGTACTGAGATCAAAAACTTCAATGTCTTTTGAATACAGGATTTTATGTTCTTTCACTGAGTATTGCAGTACTGTTGCTGGGTTGGAACTGGTCTTGGTGGTATGACTTTGTATTAATCAACCCTGTGATTCCTGTCTTGTTTAATCAAGAACTTCATGTACAGTTTTTTGAGCCCTACTGGCTTTCCACATCTTGAACCAATCAAAAGCTGACTGGCTCTTATGTTAAATAAATTAAATTCCAGATTCAGATAGACTTTGCTAGATTATTCTGCCATGAAAAAAAAAAAAAATCATTTACTGAACTTGAGACAAATAGTTGCATGTCCCTCCTAGCTAAACCTTATACAGTGTATAAACTTATTTGCAGTTAATGTTTCATACATTAAAATGGCACTTTCTTATACAGAACCATAGTGTTCATTCAACAGTGTTGCGAAGTTTTTTACTTTTATTGGAAAGTATACTTAAAAATCTGCTCTGTACGTTTTAGCCACTGCTAAATGGCAGTTGATACATCCTGATATAGACAAATCAGGATTTCGGCCTTCGGTTTTTCCACTTAATTTCACTGCAGTTAGTCTCTCTTGCTTTTGGCCTGCAAGCAAAAATCAGAATAGTCTGGAAAAAGAAATTACAGGAAGCATTATGATCTGAATTTATTCAGACTGTTTTGTAATCTACACCATGAAATCCTTTTAAATATGTTTTCACTGTATCTATGATTCAAATTGTGATTGTCTGTATGCAGCTTTTTTAACATTACTGCTACTGATACAGTAGTTTGACTAATATCCCTGAGACAGTCACTTTTGAAATACAATATATTTTTAATTACATCTTTTGGTAGTTTGGAAATATTTTTTCTCAGAAAAAATTATCAAAATGTGGACTCAATCAACTAGCACAAAAAGCTTTTACACAGAGGAGGAGCAGCTAAGAAAGAGGTATAAAAGTAAATTAGAGTTGTTTATTTCATGAATTCAAATGGTTCTGAAAAACTGTAGCAGCAGGAGTAATAGGAAAAAAGATGGACGTGTAGTATAAATCTTAACTCCATACAAACTTCACTGAGGATTAGTGGAAAGATGTTATTAACACACCTGCGGTTATTCTGATCTATCAACCAGCTCCCATATTCCAAGAAGCTCCTGAAAAATCCAATCCTTTGAGGTGGCTTTGAATCCAAAATAATGTCTTGCGCCTTCATGAAGCCAAAGGGATTAATAGATGCATAAGGACATTATAATCTTGTTGGTTTCATTTAAATACATTATTTATGTAGCATAAGTTTAATTAATTACGTCACTGGCTTTGGGTCAACGTATGTGTGAACTGTTTGCTCACTCCCTAATATGAATAGAGAGCATGTGGAATTACAATCACAGATAAGAAGCAGGGGGAAGTGATGAGATGTTGAATTACTCTTGAATGCCTAAAGTGTGTCACCTTTGGCAGTCTGATTTCAGTAGGATATTTTTTTTTTGTGCTCCTGAATCTAGAAACAAGCTTAATTAGAATTGTGTAAGAATTTAATCTTTAAGAGAGGTAAGAAAGATAAACAAACTTCTTAATTATTCTGTCCCTTGTTAATGTTTCTTCCCATCTGTTTAAAAAGGATTAACTGATATATGAGGATTTAATTTTTGTGTGTGTGTGTGTGTGTGTGTGCAGGTGGAGAAACAGTAATACTGAAAAAATCTATTAGTGGACCAACTGTGGTTTACCAGATTAGCTATGTTCTATTCACTCTCTAGCCCTTGTTTTTACAAAGGGAATTTTTAAAATCACTTTCCTGGCCATTATTCACGTAGAAACATTTCTACTGTTTTTGTCAGTGCCTGGTGATAATTTTTAGTAGAAGCCTTTTCACAAGGAGTTTGAGACTGACTTGGACTGACGGGGAACCAAAGTCTAGCCCTGGGGGACATATGAGGATTTCTTTTGGAATAGTTTTATAATCTAAGTCCTCCATCTGTATTTATTAGCTTACTTGAAACAAAGCTTCACCTGTGTGCATGGTTTGTGAAGTAATGACTACCAGAATACGTTTTGTGACTTATTTTCTTTCTTTTTTTTTTTTTTTTTTTTTTTTTTTTTTTTTTTTTTCTGATTTGTTACACCAGATGGACTGAGTAGGTGGTAATGGAGTTCCTTTTCTATCTGCATCATCTGTATCATCTTAATGGACATTCAACACTCTTACATCTTGGCCTTGAATTTTTTGTAACCTTATTAATTTATCTAGACATGAAACACAGAGTGGTTCAGCATGATAGAGAATATGTTCCCATCTGTGACTTTTCAAGTCCAGAATATAATTTTGGTCTCTGTCTTGAAACTTTATCTTTAAGCTCTCTGTTTATGCCCCTTGTAGGGATTCTCTTCCAAATCCTTAGTAGGTATTTCTTCACTGACTTCAGAAAAGTTATTGCAGTGCTTGAAGACAAGCATTTGCTTACACTTTTGCTCTAAGGTCCAAAGAGATGCATTTAAGATGTGTGTCCCAAACGTAACACAAAATATTTTTTATATATTTGGAAACAACTATGAATTAATAATAAAAAAATTGATAACTCACACACTATTTCTTCTTCTGTCCGTCTCATTCACCTAGTTCTCCATGGGCTGTATAGTGGCTCTCGAAAGGATGTGTTCTTTCCAGTCAATTATAAGGACAATGGCCATGGTAGGATATATTTCTGTGCCATTTCCGTAGTAGAAATCTAGACAATTTATACAAACAAAAACATACACCAGTGCAATGCTTTAGATCTGTGTCTTGTAGACTGTACTTCATTTTACCTAATGCACTTTCTCAAGCATCTTCTCAGTCAACTGTATTGTATGTGACAATTCACAAAGTGATTTGTTCCCCTCAGACATGGCATATTGAGACACATAGAAGAGATACAGAAAATGGCTATATTCAAATGCACAGTTAAGTGTTGGCCTGATATTTGCTACACTTTAGCCACACTGGAAAAGTGGCCTACAGTTTATCAGTGCCTACAATTGTACAAATTCATACTGGTTCAAATTTCAATATGAAATCACAGTTTTGATTACAAAACTCAATAGAATTGTAAATACGCAAATGTAACTCGTCAATAGTGACTACAGTATGTAGTACAACAAATAAGAAACAACAGACTGTAGTTTTCAAATAAGAATATTTAATAAATCAAGCTGGTTTTATTACTTGTTCTTGCAGATTCGTTTCATGGTACTTGCAACTTTTTTTTTTTTAAATGTTTATCCTAAAAGACCTTGAATTAATTATCATTCAGCTCTAGAGTCCCAAGGAAGTGATCACATTTTAATGAGTGAAAATAAGTAGGTTTTCTATTCTCAGTTGAGTTAATTTCATTGTTTATTTACTTTTGTCAACAGTCTTATTGAACCATCCAACTTCATTGACAGATGAACAAAGCCAAGCCAATGAGATGGACATTAGAAGTTCATAAGACCAACTTTCCATTTGAATTCTTTGCACTGTACAGAAATCATATATTCTTATATTCACTTTACAATTTCATTTTCACGTGGAAATCAACCAGAACTTTGTTTAGAAAAAAAATAATAGTAACATAAGAACATTTCTTAACCATCTCAGAGCAATAGTTGCATTTTTATTTCTTTTCTCTGCAACAAAACCAAGGAAACTATAGAAACTAAAATACAGTATTTAAAGAATATGGAAGAGGCAATCTAAAAAGAAGAAAGTTCTTCAAGATTTTTCTTTAGATTACATGCATCCCACTCTTGAAAGTCTTGTGTTTGTTTCACAAATTATTTTTGGGGAGAAAAAAAAGAAAAAAAAATTCACAAACTAACCCTCTTAACATAGTCAATTTTAAAATTTTTATTAAAAATGTCTTTTTGCCTGGTCTCCTGAGTTACCACTCATGAGAGCTTCAAGCTCAGAACTAGAAAGAGAAGGAAAAACATTCTTCAAACTATTATGTTCCTCACTCTTGGGTCTTTTCATGCTGTTTTTGCAATAGAGTGTTGCACTGTAGGTCACAGTGTATTGAATTAAGCTGTATGTATTCAGAAATAAGTAGTGAGGCTAATCTATGCACTTTGTTTTTGAGCAGTTTAGACCACTCCCTAGATATTGATATATAAAGATATTTGGAATTGTATATTTGGAATGACAAAGGGGAAGTGAAAGTATTGTTATTTCGTATCTTTTATGATTTGTGCCTCTTTCAAGAAGTATTACTCTGAGTACCAGAAACAGAGGCATGTGCTTTCTTTTTCAAAATTAGTTCACCGTTTTTTATATTAGGTGCAGAAGCATGAATGATTGGCCAGTATTTTTTCAATGAATATGCCAAAATAATTTGCCTGGGATGGCGAGTTATTAATTTTGAAATGATCATTCTTTTGGAAATGACAATTTATTACTTTTTTTTTCCCTAAGGGAATTTCATTTGGACTCTTAAGTGAAATGTCAAAATTTTGAATCTTTTTAATGAGCTCTGTTAAAACCCAGGAAGTGTATTTGATATTTGGATACCAGGGAATTTCATTTTAAATGTAGCTGAGGCTTAGTATCACTTTACTGCTAGGGGAGGACTATCTTTGGCCTTGGAAAAAGGCAGCTTTACCATTTGTGTTTACTCACATATAAGAAAAATTATTCAAAACAGAACTTTGCTAGTGGCATTGTCTCTTTTTCAGACTTTCAGTCTTGTTTGGTCTAGCAGAACAAAATTACTGACAGATGTTTAAGGTAGTGCCTTAGAAAAAGTGCCAAAATATGCTAACTGGTAGCATGTGTTTGGTTAAATATCTCCTAGTACACTTGAAACTGTTTGAGTGGCAGTTCATTTACTCCACTTCCATATTAGCAGTTCCATTAAGGCTCCAACGATCCAACACACACAGCCTTAAAATTCTCAATGTGTAAGATACTCAGCTTTACAAGTATCACCCTATTCTCATCCCAATTTTTAAATGTTCCAACCCAACTGATTATGTAATCTAGGACTACATTGTTATAAACTAATTGACAAAAAGTGTTCTTCTGTGTCAAAGTCATGGGCATAGCCTACTCTCTTCTCCCTGATGTTATCTGGGAACTTTGTGAGCCAACTGTGTCGCTTGGGGGCCAAACTCCTTTACATTTGCAGTGTTTTCTTTACCAGAAGCTTTAGATGATCAGAGGTTCCTCCAGCTGTCCTGATAGGAATATGAAACATTTTGAGCTCATTTTCATACTGCCTTAAATATTGTGCAGTCATTGACATTTGTGTAAATAAGCTCAAAGTATTCCTAAATTGGAAAGACAGTTTCACATAAATTTTTCACAGATGTAAAAAGCTATCCAGTGGGCAAGACTGTGGCTGCTAAAAGCTAGCTTATGTTTGCTTTCAAGTCTGTGTTTAACTCCCCTGTTTACTGTAAAACAGATTTTTCACTCTCCTTGATGCTGATGTGGAAGTGTTTGCACTACTAACATATGACCTGACGCTTTGGAGATTCACGTAATTAGTGAGAGCAGTCTTGCCCATGACAGGCAAAAACTCATCTTGACAATAACAGAGGGATTCTCTCTGCCTTTTCCCACCATTTAATGCCACAGATCAGGCTGACCTCTACTAATGCAACACATCTATCTGCTGATGTCTAGCCATTAAGTCAGTGCAAAACCAGTTACCTCACTCCAGCTTGGAGGAAAGATTGTGAACACCTGGAATCTGCAGCACAGTAAGTGTGTACACTGGTTCACAGAGGCTTTAGTTCTGAATTAGATCAGAGTATGGTGATATACATCTTCTGTAGAGTTGTGGCTGTGCCTACCAAATAAGTTGCTCTCTGAGGCTTGTTTCTCATCTTGTTCTGTGGATGGCTCTCTCCTGTGAGCCTTTACGGGGATTCTCCTTTGAGAAGTGTCAACTCCTTTGTTAGACTCACCTCTAACCATCAACACAAGAAGTTTTTGTTTTCCTGTGCCCGGTATTTCGGACTGACCCAGGTGAATTAGATCAATCAGAATTTAAAATGCCTGGCTAAGTCCTTCTGAGTGGCAGAAGTAGGGAGCTCTTGGATGGTTTGCTCTGTAATTACCAGCAATAACTCCTCTAAACAGGCACAGCTGTAACCAAAGGAGAAGGCATATCTGAAGTTTAGCAAAGATGTAACTTTAGCCAACGATAACTTCTTCCAGGGTAAATGTACATGAAGACGTTTGAACCCATCTGAGTGAGCAAAAGCGTGAAGATTGTTGCATTAATACAGCAACCACCTGAAACTTGTGCTTTCTTTTCACAAAACACAAAGTGACATACTTAGTCTGAAACACTTGAATAATACCTCTGAAATCTAGAAAGCTATTCACATTTTAAACAATTTAAGCTTTCATTTAATTTAATTTTTCGAATAATAAAATAAGCAGAGAAACATAATCATAGATGTAAGATGTGGTTTACACTGTATAATCCTAAATCTCATAAAGTTACACCCCAAGGATTTAATTAGATCCTACAGCAAGAACACGAACACTATTTAGGAAAAAATCAGCAACCAACAAGTACATATGATTACTAATACACTGCAGAGGATTATTTACGTAACTGCAAGTCTCTGAATTATGGAAAAGAAGGGAAGAAGTCTTTATCGATAAACTTAAACTATGAGAACTGGGATTGGATTGTTATTAATTTATGTTAGGTCCAAAATATCTTGAGCACTTTATTTTCCTGAAGACTTCTGTACACAGTGTTGCCCCTCTTCCTGTCACTCTGCACTTCTGAGGGAAGTAAAGTATTCAAAGAAATTTTTGGGAAACTAAATCCTTAGCACCATTGTTTGCTTTTAACCATTCTTTTTCAAAATATAACCATGAAATGACTATTCAGAGTGATGTTGAAGCTTGCGGCTTTGTGGTGTTTTTTTAATGCCACTGGTAGCTGGAGAGCAAGTGGTCGTCTTTTCCAGTGGGTAGAGTTGAGTTATACTGCATTCATAACAACAGTGTTTGCAAGATTTTAGCTACATTATAAATTATTTTTTCCCTATATTTCTATGTACACATATGTAGAAGCTGAAATGCTTCACCTTGTCTCTGTGTAAGCAACCGAATATAACAATCCTGTTCATTTTTTAAATTGCTTCTGGAGAATAGGTCCGTGTTCATCTTATAGTGATATTACTACCAGGAATAAAATCCCTCTGTGAGATGCTGAGACCTATGACGTGGTGGAAAGCTTGTGTAAGTTTGGAAATCCTTTAACCCCAACAGGTGTGATATGGGCCTGTGACTTCTTTGCAAGAAAGAGCCAAAATTTATAAACAGTGTTTGACTCCTATTTCTCAAGATTTTTGCTACTACAGCTGGGCCCTAGTTAAGCTGAAATACCAAATAAGCTTCATACGTTGTTTATCAGGTAACTATGTCCTGACCTTAGAAAAAAAGTTTCAATGATCTACTGTCTAACGGTCCTGTTATCTCACCTTTTTGCTCCAGTAGCTCCTCTGCTCAAAAGACTGATGGCACATGCCTGAACACACCAACCAAAAGTAAAAATTGTGACCTTACCTTTCTGCTTTAGCCTGCTACTGTTGAAAAAGATCTCAAAATCCAAAGCTTCATTAACGATTTTGGCACTGCAAAGCTCATTAGTTAAATGTAGATTTGTAAAACCAAGCACATAACTAGAGACTCTGTGAACTGTGGTGCTAATTATGAGATGAAAAGGCTCGAATTTAAATAAAGTCTGTGAGTTTTACCTTAAACTAGCTGTGAGAAGAAAAAACCCTAACTCTTTATTAATGAAGGAAACTAGTTTGATAATGTATCTACATTGTTCAGGGGTCTTTGTCTCTATAATACCCTTAAGAATTCCTTGGTTTGAAAATTATTGTGTTTGCTGGAGTGATTCATTTCAGGTCTGTGCTTGAATAAACAGGTCGTAGCTGTCCCTCACTGTGGTACACATTTAAAATTCAGTTTATGGGTCCCAAGACTGGGTTCACTGCAGATGAAAGGTGAAACAATGGCAAATAGTTTTCTTTGTTAAATACATCTTTCTTGAAGAAGGCAAGTTTTACCTGGTGACTACAAGTGTCATCTTTGCCATTAAACTACATTAAGGTGCACGTTTCACTCCTTCGAGTCTCCTGTGATGCATTTCAAAATAATTAATGTCCGTATTCCAATTTTGAGAGCAGTGTTTCTGAACTATTTTTTCCCTTCCCCCCCCCCGCCATTTTTATCCAGAGAAAGTGCATTAATTGCAGAAGTCTCTCTAAAACAACTATAAGACAGCTCATTTCAAAGTGGTAAATTTTTGCTACCAGACTGAGCAGAAAGAGACAGCATAGTCTAACTCTAGTTTAAAATGTTCAGAATATAAACCAGCCAGTTTCTTTAGCAAGATTACATTTTTCACATGGAACAGCGCATGTTGGTGTGTTTGCTGCAAATTGACTAGGGTGGTCTTTATCTTTTTTTTTTTTTTTCTTCACAGAGTTAACGAACACTGTGTATATCGCCAAGGCTTCTCTCCATCATTTTTGTGCTGGTTTTGGATGAGGCAGAGTTAGTTTCCTTCACAGTAGCTACTATGGGGCTACACTTCGGATTTGTGCTGAAGCCAGTGTTGAGTCGTCGATGTTTTACCTATTGCTGAGCAGTGCTTACACAGAGCCAAGGCCTTTTCTGCTTCTCACAGCACCCCACCAGCGAGTGGGCTGGGGGTGCACAAGCTGACCCCAACTGACCAAACGGATATCCCATACCATATGATGTCACATCAGCACATAAAGCTGAGGGAAGAAGAATGAAGGGGTCAATGTTCGGAGTCAGGTTATTCGTCTTCCCAAGTAACTGTTATGTGTGACAGAGGCCTGCTGTCCTGGAGATGGCTGAATACCTGCCTGCCAATGGGAAGTAGTGAAAAAATTCCTTGTTTTGCTTTGTTTGGGTGTGTGGCTTTTGTTTTACCTCTTAAACTATCTGTAGGTCAGCCAATGAATTTTCTCCCTTTTACTCTTCCAATTCTCTCCCTGGTCCCACCTGGCAGAAGTGAGTGGAGAGCTGTGTGGTGTTTATTGCTGGCTGGGGTTAAACCCATGACAATTTTCCCTTACTATCCATCCAGTCTCATGGTAGGTGTAAGGGCCAGTTAGAGGACTGGTGATAGATTTTACCCTCCTGTGCTGTCACTGAAACTAGCTTCTCATATTCCATTTATGAGGAAAGTTATCCAGTGCTGGTCTCGCTGGTACTTGTTCTTGCTGTACTGTTCATTGAAGATAGGTAAAACATGAGAAAAAGAAATTCTTTCTTCTTCTTATCTTTTGAAATACTCTTTAGTCTACTAGCAAGCATTTTCTCAGCTGAGGTACCATATATGATTAGTCAAGAAAAGAGCCATCAGTTTTGTTACAGAGATTACATTCCCTTTTTATAGTAAGCTTACACGCTGAACAGGAAAAATTTGCCATATAGGGAAAAATACATTGCTGGAAGACAAGTGAGGTATCTTTAAATATCCGGATTTGCAGCTGCCCACACACGAAGATGTGAAGAGATTACCAGAAATTTGAAAGAACACAAACAAAAGCAAAGAGGAGAAATGAGTGAAGTAGTCTAAATATCTGTCCACAGTCACATAGGGAGCACAAGCTCTTTCAAAGGACCTTCATGGCTCACAAGCAACCAACACAGATGCACACAATTTTATATGTGTTGGAGTCTTGAGAAGGAGTTTTTAGCAACAATCGCTAGTTGCTCACATCTTAACACATGGGAAGACGACTGTGTAAATATTGTAGAGTTGTCAGGATGTGAGTTAGAAAAAAAAATCTATGAAGATTAGTAGTACAACAGACTTTGCACTTGTATCGATGTCACCCACCTAAGCATTATTTTCCCTCCATTTTCAGTGTTTCAGGGCGTTATTAAATAACTCTTTCTGCAGTCCTGGACACATGAAATAAAAAATGATTAAGATTTTTTTTTTTCTAAAAATGTGGCTTAGGTAAAAAAAACAAAGTACAATTAAAGCATTTTAGAAACTTATCTTTCCATAAGTCGCGGGTGCTCCATCCCTGGAGGTGTTCAAGGCCAGGCTAGATGAGGCTTTGAGCAACCTAGTCTAGTAGAAGGTGACCCTGCCTTCGGCAGGGGGGTTGGAACTCGATGATTTTTGAGGTCTCTTCCAACCCAAACCATTCCATGATTCTGTTAATTTTTTAAAAAACAAAATAAAATGACACATTTACTCATTTGACACTTGACTTTTTTCAAGCTGTCAATAAAATTAAATCAAAAAATCCTATGAAAACAAATTTTATGTTGATGTAAAATAAGAAAACTTCATCCAGCTTCTGCCTTTTGCTATAGGAAAGTCAGTCAGATTAGAATTTTTCACTGTAATGCAGGGCAAGCTACACAGATGCTTCCCACAGCTATTTCTGTGAAAGAACATGATAAGATCCAGCCTACCTTACCCTGACACTAAATACCTTCTGTCAACCCAATTTTCATGTTTTCCTTCCAATCACACTAGGGGAGCTCTAATGTCAGGCTAAGACTGGCATGAAATGAAGCAGAAGTGTTACTGAGGTCCTGACAGTTGATAAAGGGTCAAGCTGGGAGGTGAGGGTAGTAAAAAGTTTTATGGGTAGAAAAGTGGAATGGACAGTAATAGAAGTCATGAGTACTTTTGTTGCAGCGATCGTAAAGGTCCGCATACAAATGGATCAGTTCTGTGTATGCACATTATTATTTGAGTTCAAGTATGCCTCACTCCTGCTTAATTTAGCAGATTTAAGTGAGTACAATGTGTGATGTTGTCATTTTTCTTGAACAGAAGTGATTAAATATGTAGCTCCTCCTAAACTAATCAACAACATTATTTTTTTCATTTTCAAGCCCACTCCGGTGGATTATTGGAAATAACTCATGGGCTGCAATCTGATTCCCAAATGCCACCTTCCCAGATGTCTGCCAGTACACACTTGGCCAACTCAAAACCTATGCTGCCTAATTCTCATAGTTTAAACTGAGTAGGGTTATATCCATATACCCAGTGAATGTCCTGGTGGTTGTTGTCACTGGTACTCATTTCACAGCTGCAAAAAAAAAGAAGCTTGTAAGAGAACGAACTAACAACAGATCTGGAAAGAAAGCCAAAAAGCCGTTAGCTCTAACTTCTCCATCATGGTGTCACAGTGGACGTGTATCTCTCCCTAGGCACTGGTTTTGTACAGGTACATGGATATAGATCATAAATGTGTTGTTGAACTGTGCTGGAGAGGCTCCCAAGTAGCATAGATACGCATAAAATAAGCCCATCTGCACCTTACATGTCAAGGTGTTCTCCAGTTGGTACTGGGATCTTTCTGCTGGCTCTTGCATGGTGCTGTAAGTCTGGGAGGATTGATGTTTATGCCACAACATTCTTTACTCATGGTTAGCTGTGAACCCTGAGCAACCTATGATGCATTCAGTGGTGGACAAAGTAGTTTAGTACTGAGTGTCAATTAATTATTCATTTCAAATACAGGGACATAATTGGCTTGTCCTATTTAACATTTTAAAACTGCATAGCAAATAGCACAATTACAGTTATATCTGTTGACCATTGCTACGCTAAGAAGACTGAAAAAATTTGCTAGTTGTTTCAAACAGAAAGTGGTGGAGCTTAAAAAATATGTGCCCAATGTCATTCAAAGTACCTACAACAATCTGCTCAAGGCAGGGTGGAGAGAAAGCCTATGAAGGAAATACTAAATACAGTACAAGTTCAGTGAGAATGTATGCCGAACATATCTGATACGCCAGATGACAGACTAAAGGTTTGTATGCCTGTTGGTATATGGAGCAGATATTAAAAATAATTAGTTGCTTTTGGGTCCCTTTGTTCCTGGACTTTCTTCCCAAGAAACATCAAGAAATCCTAACTTTTTTATTATTACACTTCTATTTTTTTTTGTGTGTGTGTGTGTGTGTTGATGTTAACTGAAAGTAAATCCAGGCCCTTCTAGGAAGGTGGTGACTGTCATTTTCCTTGTGGAAAGTTTTCCTAAGTTGTCAGCCCTATGCAACCCCTTAAGGTAAAGAAGGAATACCTGCTTCACTTAGCACCCTTTTCTTCTTAAGGAAATTCTGGGAATCTGCAAGAGAGATGTCTATGATCTGTACAAAATTTCTTTGCTTCTTTTTCCTTTGTATAGAGTAAAATTTATTTTGAAAGTATGTTGGAAACAATAGGAAAAGTTTATAAGAGCACAAATTTATAGGAGAGTAAACTAAATTAGTGATGACTTGGCCATCTAAGCATAACCGACATAACCAATTAATTACTTGTAAACCTCAATGTTTGCAGTTAAATGTACCCTTTGGTTTTAGATTGATTATTCCTGGGATATTTCTTGTTATGCTCACACATTTCTCAATCTATCTGTTCCCATGAAGTCTGTATTATATTCAAAGCAGAAATGAAAAAAAAAAATCTGTGCTGATTTTACTTTCAAGAAACACTCTGAATCTAATGAAACATCACCAAAAAAATGTTCATGACACAGATAGGCAACATGAAAGGAGAGATTGACTAGACATTTTGGTGTTTGTGAACTGAAAAAAACTGCTTAGCCAAATACTGATTTTTGAGTCCTAATAGAATTAAATCTAGTGAAGTAAATCTGCTAAGAAAGTCCACACATCAACACATTATATTTTCTTTCTTAGTACTGGAAGGGGTTAAAGAGTGACAAATCTTGGGATTTCATCACAGTGAGTTCATTTAAGTTTAAAGTATTAATTGCGTTTGTGGTTGCTAGCATTTGTGGATGTAAAGGCATAACATCCAAGGAATGAGACTTTAGGTCTCCATCCACATTGCTCAGAAGTTAGTGAACATTAGGGAAATTACACAGAGGAGAACTGCAGTTTGATATATTAGTGTTGTGGTGAACTATTTTCTTACTCTTGCTACAAAAGTAATACACCAATACATTGCAGAAATGAACCTTAATTTTTATGACTCTGTTTAATGACTCTTTCTTAAAGACAGGCACTTCTTAAGTTGTGAACCAGATGACCAGCTGGTTTAAATCATTGCTGCTCATCTGAGTACAACACAGTAAATAGATCTGTGGTTATTTCTACCAGCTGAGCGTCTGTTGCTATAGAGGAGAAAAAGGATTCAAGATTTTGTCCAATATTATTCTAATCTCAGTTAAAACGTTACCTTTGGTAGTAAATAAAAAAAAAGTTGCAGTGTATCAACAATCTAATGTTATTGCTCTTGACAGCCCTCAGCAAAAAATCATTTGCAGGCACTAATGAAAATGAATGCCATTAGTATATAGGAAGAGGCGTGTAAATGTAGTTTCTGTGTTTTAAGGTGGTGTAATGAAGTTTACAGGATAACACACTACAAGAGAGAGGTCATGACTCTCATTCATCACAGCAGCAGTTTTTACAGTAAATCTCCACACAGTGGTACAGATGTATTCACATGGCATGCTGTGCAGTATAAAACTGGTATCTTCCTCTGAGATTCAGCAGAAAAACTAGTTCAGAGGGAGCTAGGTCTCTGAAGCTCAGTGGTTCCAGTCAAAGGCTTTAGCTAGGCTATAGAGGGATCATCTTCCACCAACGAGTCGTGTCTTACATCTATATGGGAGGAAGGGTTCCTGAGTCATCTCACGTTCTTTGGATCACAGTGAAAACTTGTGTGGGAGCTGAGACTTGCACTTTGGGGTTGTGTGAGTCACAAATGCTGGAGTGTTTATTTTCACCTTTCCTTCTTTTTAAAGAAAATGAGAAAGCTGCTGAGGTGTTCAGCTATCCCTTCTATCCTCTAGACTGGGAGGCTGCGCTCTTCCCAATCTTCTGTTGGGCAGCATGCAAACCCAGATATACAGCTTCTTTCCAAAACATGGCAATTTTTTATGTCTGACCTTTTTAGGGATTTGCATTAAGCTGACTTCCACCTTTATCAGAAACTTCCTGTAATACCTCTGTCACTCTACAGAATTTCATTTAGCACCATAGAAGTACTACAATACTAATGCTTACCAAATCTTACAGAGTGATCTTTGAATGCTCCATGAACCCACTCCATCTGCTATGAGTCAGAATAGCCATTTTACCAAAGGGGAAACTGCTTCTGGAAAAGTTCCAAGCAGAATCAATAATGAAGTGCTGCAGTATTTATCCGAGCCTGTTTCAGGATCCTCACTACATAAGGGAAATTGCTCAATACCTGCAATTCTTCAGCAATAGGCAGATCTGTTCCTCTACTATACCTGTGTTGAAAATGGGCTTGTTTTGCAAGAATGACATGGTTTCTCTCCACCCTTTGTTTACCAGAAAACACTATAAATACACTACAAATTCCAGCATTACGAACGTTCATCCACTAGATTATGTGATTTAGGAGCTGTATCGTGGATTCAGGACAGTTTTTATGCTGAGAACAAACCTTATCACAGAAGAATTTAGAAACTGTGAGACTCATCTACGGTTCCTAGCAATGTGTATATAAATGTGGGCAGAATTAACATTATAAATTAAAGGAGTTAAGTACATGCATGTTCACCTATTCCCTGAAATTCATTTGTTGTGGCTCTTCTGTTCTTTAACCTGTGTGTCTAGTTATCTGGGATGTTTTTTGTTTGTTTGTTTGTTTGTTTGTTTTTTCCTAAACCCTGGACTTTCCTGAATCACGCAAATAAAAAGTACTGTTTCTTTAAAGAAATATATTAATGAAATGCTAGAAGAATCAACATAGTGTGCTTTAAAAGGCAGTGTGACATGAAGGATCATTCCTGAAGTATGTTCTTTTTAAAGACCATTCAAAACATTTAAAATTCAGTTTCAAATAATGCTGTGTGAGACTGAGACTGAATTTTTGTCTCAGTCCTTAAGCAGGGGAATATTAAAACTAACGTTAAAACCACTATATACGTGTAAAGAATTGGAATGATGATACCTACTGTAGTTAAACCTATCTTATGCTTACAGTCATTCTTAGTGCTCAGCTAGACTGAGATGAGTTTGGAGCTGGGTAACAGAATTGGCTAGCTGACTGATTGATTAAGCCCTTGATGTTTTCATCTGGGATTTTTCATTGCAGATTTATAGTTTCCCACTGATGCTTCAGTGCAACAGAATCCCATAATGCTTTAAGTGTTAATCCATTTACATGTGTCTCTGACTGCAGAATTTCCAAGAGTGTCAGGAGAACACAGAAAAACAGAGATATTAAATGTAAGGGGGGAAAAAATCAATATTTTAATCTTACAAAAGCACAGAGAAAAAAAAATAAAATGGAAAAATGTAGTTTGCTTTCACATGTACCATCAAATATTTTAGGTTGTTTCCAGGGACCATGATTTGAATGTCATCAATTTTAGACAAAAACCAGGAGGACATGAGAAAACTAAAAAACTTTGACAGCAACAAATGTAGTATTTATTAGACTGAATTTCAGACAACTGTAGGGCTGAGTCATGTTAATAAACATTTTTAGCCCTAAGTGCTCTGTGAACGGTGATATCGTTACACTACTTTCCCCCCATTCACAGAAATGACTGAAAAGAGAAGGACCACTTGCAATTGTGCAAGTAAAAAACAGATGCAGAATGATAATTTCCTGTCTTCTTAGGTTCTTATTCGAGAAAAAGGCTTTTATCAGGTTTTTGGTAGAGTAAGATGGACAGAACAGTGTTAGATGACTGCAGGGACACAGCATAAAACTGCAAGTAATGAATAGTGTAAGAAAACTGTCTGCAGTCTATGTTCTGAATTTTTTTTTCTAGGATGGGCTCACACTTCATCTAAAAAGAAACATCTTTTGGATGATTTTTCATGGAGCTGGTATAACCAGCTATGTGTACGTGACAGTACTGCTCAAAACAGAGAGAACATTCTTAATGGAAAGAAATAATTTTGTGGTGTATGAAACTAATGTCACCTTCAAAAAATGTAATAATATGAAGAGATAAAGTATTTTGGATGGATCTCGAAAGCAGAGCTCTGAGTTGTACCAGAAGATGTGGAAGCAAACACAGATTTACCTTACACTGTTCAGTAAAGATTCACAGCAAGTGTGTAAAGGAAGACGTAGTTGACATATGGGAGATTTTAAAACAGTCATTTTTAACAGAAGCAGGCAGCAGATGTAGCATTTTTTTTCATACAAAAAAGAGACAGAAAACTTGATGGGACCATTGTACGTGTGCTGAGCAATGATGGTGATGCACCACCACTCATGGTCCCCAGCATCCACTAGAGAAATTACTTTGGCACATCAGAGACATCAACGTGGATGGGACTCTCAGGAGAAGATGCAGTTCTCCAGGTGTGAGGCTGAAGGCAGTGCAGCAACATGGGACTTCAAAGAGGCCAGGGTGGGGTTCATGGTGCATTTGTTTGCAGGGGGTTTGTGCTGGTGGAGGATCTGTATTGATTTCCAAGTAAAGCTGCTGCTGCAGAAGGTCAGAAGGCTGTGCAGTGTCAGATCCAATGAGAAGGAGCTCAACTGGGTCATCTCTCTCTGGGCCTGTTCATTCAGCCGGTTTTCAATCCACCTCACTTTGCAACGAAGTGAGATCAAGAAGAGTGAGTTTTTCATGGAGTTCTTTGCTGCGAGCGTATTGACAGTGGAGGGAACCTGACATTGCAGGCAGTTGTGCTGGTTTTGACTGGTATACAGGTGTTTTTCTTCACAGTAGCTAGTATGAGGCTATGTTCCGGACATGTAGTGAGAATGAAGTTGGTAACATAGGGATATTTTAGTAGTTGCCAAACAAGGCAAATTAAACCAAAGACTTTTTCAGCTTCTCCTGCTGTTCCTGCCCTCCCAGCTTCTTCTCCACAAGAAGTTGGGAGAAGACACAGCTGGGACAGCTGACCCCAACTGACCAAAGGGATAGTCTGTGCTAAATGATGTCATGTTCAGCGTACAAAGCTGGGGGAAGAAGACAGAAGGGGTGGAACGTTCATATTGATGGTGTTCCTCTTCCCAAGTAACCATTACGTATGATGGAGCTCTGCTTTCCTGGACACGGCTGAACACCTGCCTGTTGATGGGAAATAGTGGGTGAATTCACCATCCAGGCACTGTTGGTAGTTGTCTATATGTGTAGAGAAAATGGTAGAAAAAAGTGTAGCTGGAAGCCAATCCACCCAATGAATGGAATCTGCCAGAGATGCTAAGAGTGAAATATACCCTGTGACTCGTATTTTGCACTTCCACCCAGTGATCAAGCAGTAAGGAACAACAGTAGAACAGAAATGGATACTATATACAAAATGGAGAAACGTTTATCTCCATCTGAACAGAGGCAGTTCCAGAGGAAACAGAGGAAGCAAGATCTTGAGAGTGGCCACCAAACAGAACTGTGTTGACACTAAACATTTTGAAGTTCACACTTAATGACAGTGTTACTACTGAATGTATTGTTCTCAGTTCCATTTTGGAGATCCTGTTTTGTACAGGAAGGTGTTAAGCCCTGCTTTAATTAATTTTTGTATTTTATTTATTGTGCTCTTTGTGACAAAAGTATTTGTTATGGGGACTGAAAAACTCACATCCTATTTTACCCATACTTGTAACTTTTGAACTGCACCAATAAAATTATAAAAATTGTGTGTTCACAGAAGCAAATAATGAATTCAGATTATGGTGATATATGCTACCTGAAGTTGTCATGGAGGCTTACAGAATAGATGAGGCAGGTAAATGTTATGGAATTTTATAAACTCAAAATGAGATTTATTCTAATCAAAGTTGTTTAGCACTCCAACAAGCATTAGGAAACTGTAGGTTCGAAACATCAGACAAAACTACTACTACACAGCTAACTTAAAAATTCCTGTACTTTAGAATGATGGCTCAAAATGCACAAACAATCCCCTAATAATGTGAGGGCTCTCAACTCAAGGAGTTTCCTTGGGCAGTGTCGTGACCCAAGGGGAGAGTCCCCGACTGCAGACCTGCTGCTCTGAGGAGGACTGACTCCTTTTGCCCTCCACTGGGACTCCATTTCTACCATAGTTGAATCTGACCTGTGGTAACATATGGCCAAGTCAGTTCATATTGGCTGAAGGCCCCATCTTCTGATGACTGTGTACGTGACAATGGTTACCACAAAGGCATGAAAAGTAAGGTCACAAAAAGCTATGTTTCAATGATCAGAAAGCCCTGGTTTTTATCAGGGTAGGTGTGCTTGCGACAGATGTTTACATACCAATAGTCTTAAAAATCAGCAAACACAATGCCAACAATCTTATCATGTAAGTTCAACAGTGGTCCCCATTTTCTAGACAATAATTCAACTTCTTAGTTCAAGAGGGAGGCAGTGCTTAAACTCTTCTCTATTTTGCAAAACCCTCAGTGTAGTTTGTAAGACATACCTCTCTCTTTCCTTTTTTCCCTCTGTATATACACACACACACAAACATGCATGATGTGTATCAAAATATCTTTATATGAATGAAATTTGCCTGAAGTCTGAGTAAGTTAAATGTCATCTTATGTCTGTTACAAAGGTATCATGGTGTCATGGTTTAACCTCAGCCAGCAAGAAACACCACACAGCTTCTCGCTCACTCCCCCCGCTGAAGTGAGATGGGAAAGGGTATTGGAAGAAAAGGTAAGAAAACTAGTGGGCTGAGATAAGACCAGTTTAATGACTAAAATAAAATAAAATAAAATAAAATAAAATAAAATAACAATACTAATGATGAAACTGCTACTACTACTACTACTACTAGTACTACCACTATCACCACTACCACTACTGCTACTACTGAATTGTAATGAAAAAGAAAGCAACAAAAACAAAGCCCAAGAAAAAAAAAAAGTGATGCAACTGGTTACCACCTGCTGATCAACATCCAGCCAGTCCTGGAACAAATTGCACTACCTGGCCAACTCCACCAGCTTATATACTCAGCATAGTGTCTTATCATATGGAATATCTCCTGTGGAGAGTTTCTATCAGCTGTCTTGGCTGTGTGTCCTCCCAGCTTCTTGTGGAGAAGAAGCTGGGAGGGCAGGGGCACTATGAGAAGCTGGAATAGTCCTTTGCTTATCATAAGCATTGCTTGGCAATGACTAAAACATTGTTCTCAGCACAGATCCGAAAACACAGCCTTATACTAACTAATATGAAGAAAACAAACTCTGTCCCAGACAAAACCAGCAAACCCGGGTAATTTTCGCTAGTAGGCAGAATTTCTGAAGTTTGGCACAATGCGTTCCTAAAAACCAAAAAAAGTGACTTTTCTGTCAGCTATCTCTGGTTAATTGATGTGACATGCTTTCACAGGGATCAGGGTGGAAAAGCAGGGTTTAGGGACTACTGCTACTTTTCTCATAGGGCCTTTTGATATAGTTTGGGACCTGATGGCCTAAGCAATGTGCGACCATGGGAAAAGGTCAGTGCCTCCTGTAAACAATCAAAGTAGGAGGGGGAAATGTGTGCAATCATAGAATTATAGAATGTTTTGGATTGGAAGGGACCTTAAAGATCGTCTAGTTTCAACCCTCTTGCCATGGGCAAGGATGCTTTCCACTAGACCAGGTCACTCAAAGCCTCATCAAACCTGGCCTTGAACACCTCCAGGGACGGGGCATCTACAGCTTCTCTGGGAAACCTGTGCCAGTGCCTCACCACCTTCACACTAAAAAATTTCTTCTAACATCTAATGTTTAAAGCCATTCCCCCATGCCTTATCACTACATGCCCTTGTAAAAAGTGCCTCCCCATCTCTCCTGTAGCCCCCTTCAGGTACTGGTAGGTTGCTGTAAGGTCTCCTTGGAGCCTTCTCTTCTCCAGACTGAACAATCCCAACTCTCTCAGCCTGTCCTCATACAAGAGGTGCTCCAGCCCCCTGATCATTTTAGTGGCCCTCCTTTGGACTGACTCCATCACATTCATGTCCTTATGTTGAGACCCCCAGAGCTGAATGGAGTGCTGCAAGTGGGGTCTGATGAAAGCAGAGTAGAGGGAGATAATCACCTCCCTCTACCTGCTAGACACACTTCTTTTGATGCAGCCTAGGATACACCTGGCTTTCTGGGCTGCAAGTGCACATTGCCAGTTCATGTTAATCTTCTCAGTCTAGACACCTGAGACTGATCTTAATGAGTTATCAAAAGTACTGGAAATAGGAAACTGTGCAAGAACCTGCCTCTCTCTGGGTGATGTGTGTGGCTCTCAGCTTGCTCATTTCTCAGCAAATTCATCTATGAAAAGAACATGGTGCCAGCAGAGCTGAAGGACCTCTTATGTTTAAACAGGCTCATGTTGAGCTGGCCTTAAAATGTCTACACAGTACCGTGTAGTGCAGTGCGTACTTTTCCATTGGCAATCTGTAACCATGTTAGGGCTAAAATCAAATTCCTTCAGCCCTGGAGGGTTTAACGAGACTTAACCTACTGTTTTCCTTCCGTAAGAATTCATTGGATGAGGGTTTCAGCTGCGTATATACAGAAGCAGTCCTAAAATTAAGAATAATATTTAAAGACTGATTTCTTTCTCAGGTTAAATTTTTGTTCAGTTTCATTAAGCTACCAAGAAATATTTTTAAAACCTTGTAGTACAGAGGAATTATTTGGAACTAATTCAGAAATCTCCTGAATCAATAATTCAATATACAGGGCAAAATAAGGTTCTGCTTTTCTTTGTACTTCCTTTATGTGCTTAATGTTCCTACGACAGAGAAACAACTATCACTGAAAACAGAAGAGGATACAAGCATGCTGTGTATGCTTTGTGTATATATGTACTTATCTGGGTAGTATGCTGTTGCTACTGCACTATTAGCGTCTCAGTCATTTTAGAAACAATGCATCTAAAGAGAGAAACCACAAGAGCTCCTTGACAAAAGACTATTGGCAGCATAGCTGTGCTCCAGATTGCCAGGAATTTCTGGCACTTGCCAAAGTTTTGTGAGGTGACCATTTGAACTGGTGTGGTGGGCTGAACCCTGTCTGGCTGACAGTTGCCCACCAAGCTGCTGTCTCACTCCCCCTCCCCAGCAGGACAGGGGAAGAAAATATGTCAAAATGCTTGTGAGCTTTTGCTTGTGAGCAAAACAGGCTTGACTTGGGGAAATTAATTTATCAACAATTAAAACCAGAGTAGAATAACAAGAAATAATAATAATGAGAAATAAGAACAAATTGGAAAACAACTGCTCTTGCATGAGCTCCTCTCCATGGGACACAAATCCTAACAGGAATCTAGTTCTGCATGGGCTCTCCATGGGCTGAAGTTTCCTTCAGGGCACATCCACCTGCTCCAGAGTGGGGTCCTCTCCAGGCTGCAGGAGGATATCTACTCCACTGTTACCTCCATGGCTGCAGGGTCACAGCTGCCTCACCACAGTCTTCTCCATGGGCTGCAGGGGAATCTCTGCTCCAGCACCTGAAGCACCTCCTCCCCTCCTTCTCTGACCTTGGTGTCTACAGGGCTGTTCCTCTCACATTTTCTCACTGCTCTCTCACAGTTTGTGCAGCATTTTCTTAACCTTTCTTAAACACTTCATCATGGAGGTGCTACCAAAGTAACTGATGGGCTCAGCTTTGTCCAGCAGTGGGTCTGTCTTGGAACCGGTTGGAACAGACTCTGTTCGACAGGTGGGCAGCTTCTGATGTCTTCTTATGGAAGACACCCTTCCAGCCTCTCTCACTACCAAAACCTTGCCATGGAAACCCAATACAACTGGAGAAAAAAATAATGTGAAAACGAGAAGATACCCCCTTAATCATGACAACATGATGTATAAAACCAACAGCAAAATAATACAGTAGGTTTGATTCAGAAACATACCTTGTCCAAATTGTACAAGTCAAGAAGTAACACTGTTTTTTTCAGTGAGGAAGGTAACATTGTAGCAAATGCTAACAAAATCTGAATTTAGTTCTTTAAAAACTTATATATTCCTCTTGAAAGGGTAGCTTTGTTAATAAAAGATGATTCATACCAAGGAAAAGAGAAAGAGTGTGGTAACTTCAATTAGGTGTAGAGCCAGTGGCAATTTGTAAAGCAAATAGGCTGAAAAATCAGAAGAAAAAAAAAGAAAAAAAAAAAAAAAAAAAAAAAAAAAAAAAAAAAAAAAAAAAAAAAAAAAAAAAAAAAAAAAGAAGGGGAATCCCTTAAGTATATGATGACATAATAATTTCATTATATAAATGTATGATAATAACAAAATTCTACTGCTTTCTGAATAATGGTATATGATAAATGAGCCTGATTTTTTTTCTATCAGAATTTTCCAATTAAAGGTTCCTGGTTTTAATTAAGTTACTATTTTAAGGAAGACTGAAAAATGGAAAAATTAGATAAAGACTGAAAAAAAACCCCAAACAAATGAAAAAATTTTCTGTCCTTGAATGTCAGGCTTTCAACAGAGCTTTGGAAAATTTTCAGGAGTAAACAATAATCATAATAAATACAACATGATATTTCAACATCTGTGTTTCACAGAAAAGTCTCTAGTGAGCTTTTCACTGACACTCTCAAAGAAGTAATGTACAGTCACCCTTTAGGTGCTTTTTCTTCTCCTCCAACAAAATGCAACTCTCTTATGTAGCTGCTTTATTCCCTGGTCTTTTCAGTGAATCACCAAAATAACTTCTCAATTGACAGAAAAATACAGTTGACGTCTTATAAGTCAGACCTCTCCAAACGGAGGAGGCCTCTCTCGTAAAGGAGTAAAATGGAAGGAGTAGTCCTGGGTCAGCATTTTTAGATGATAGCTCAGGTAACAGGACAAAAATACAAATTCAAGTCCTGCCATTGCCTCTTTAATTGGTCCCTTTGGAACTGAAAGAAGCAGTTGTTGTAGGAGACTTACACTAAAAAAATCCAAATCCTGTCATTTTCCATCTAAACTATTTCAGGTTTTGTGGAAAAAAAAATAGTTTTGATGGAGAAGGTTTGGTTGGTGATTTTTCATAATTATCATTATTTTCTTTCAGAAAATTCTACAGAAAATCTTATGTTCTTAGTGTGAATTTGTCTATCAAGGCAATGCAGTTGCATGCAACACTATAAAACGTCAGGTGGGACGTAGTTGCATGTTGTCTTATGAACTAATGTTCTCATTCAGAGCCTATTTGGGATAGTGTATATGGGCTTTTTTACAGTATGGTGTCCAAGAAAAGTTTATATTTCTTCTGGAAGACTGATTCTTTCTGTGAATGAAGTTTACAGCATGCCAGGGGTGTCTCGGAATTGATGATGCTACAGGAGATGGCATCTCAATTTCTGGCAGTCTCTGAGACGGTGTAACCAATGAAACATTTCTCCTTGTATTTCCATTCTAACCTGGCTTGTGCCTGCTAGAGATAACTTTCTAGTTTCTTCATTCTTCTTCAAAAGCATAGTATAAAAACTGTTTAAAAAGGTTTTTTAAGTTCTATAGCAAGACCTGTCTTAACAGTTGACAGTCAAACTACTCATTTCGTTTTACAAAAGCTAAGTAAAATAAAGATTAAAAGCAGAAAATCCTGACTTGTTTCCAGATATTCTGTCAATAAGGGAAATTAATAATTGGCTTCTTAAAATTTACAGATGCACTAACATATTTTATTGTTTAGTTGATCAGTTTTGTACCATTGTGGGTTTGTTTTTTTTAAACAAAGATCTTCTCATTTGTTTCATTATGCTGCAGAGCTCAAAAATTTTTGAGGTATTACTGAGCTTAATGCTTTCAAAGCATTACGATGATATAGATAAAGTGCTAGGCAAGAACTTGGGAGATTTGCTGCTGGTTTTTTTCTGCATGGATTCAGAAGCTGGCAAGTCAGCAGAGCGTGAGCCCAGCAGCAGTACCAGGAGGAAATGACAAGTGTGTTTAGAGACTCCCAGGCATAGGGACAGGTGTCACATCTACCAACCTGACCTGCCATGGAATGGGACTGCTCCTTGACGGGCCTTAGACATTGTGGAGACACCACTGGTGCTTGTCCAACCTTTGGACCAGTACCATCCACACTCTCCCCCTGGTTACCTGTGATGTTGCCAAGGAGTCATGTAGTGTTCCAGCAGTGACTGCATGGCTCAGCGTATGAGAGCGAAGGGCACAGGAGTCCTTCTTACAGGCAAGGGCCTGAGGAGGACTAGATGTGTCCTGTTGGCCAACCAGGGGTTGCAAATCTGCAGTCAAAACCAGGGTTTTGTTTTCGTGACTATGGAGTCTTTTTTAAGAAAGAGGGCTGCCAGGAAGAGGTTAGGTCCACCTGACCAAACAGGGCAAAAGCATCTTTGTCACCAGGCTGGACAACCTAGGGAACAGAACTTTAAGCTAGAAATGATGGGAAGGAAGAAGCAGTGGCCTGAGTTGACAAGCAAAGGGTGTGTGCTGTTGTGGACACAAGAGACCTTGAAAACAATGAAAAAGTACTGAAAGGGGCCAACCCTAAGTGTATGCACGTAAAATGAATGAGAACTGTCTACAGAACAGCATTGTCAGTGAAGCTTTCTTATCTTTTCTGGGAAATCAACATAACTGGATGCCTCTCTGAAAGCATCTGCACTCTGACACACGCAACATGGGGAAAAAATAGGACAAAGTAGTGGTCTACATGTGGCTTCAGTTTCATTATGGTCATAGAGATGTGGTGGGATAGCTCATTCAACTGGAGTGTGGCTGTGGGTGGATACAGGATTTTCGGTCAGGACAGATCAGGAATGTGTGGAGGAGGAGCGGTTCCAACTCACGTGAGAGAAGCAAGTATGTACAGAGCTCTGCCTAGGGATGGATAATGAGACAACTGAGAGCGTATGGGTCAGGATTAGTAGACAGACAATCATGGGAGTCTGCAATGGGCTGCCTCATCACGTATAGAAAGCAGGTGATGCCTTCTTCAGATGACTAGAAGCTTCATGTTCACAGTTAAAGGAAACTTTAACTACGCTACCCTGATGTCTGCTGGAGGGACAAGAAAGCAAGCTACAAACAAGCTAGGAGACTTGTGAGGCGAATTAATGAACTCTCTCTAACCTCCTGCTGGAAGTGCCCATTCTTCTGGCAGAATTTCTCTCCAGGGAGGTGAAGGGTCTGGGAACACCCATGGGGCTGCCCTCCTGCCCTGGCAATACGAGTGTCCTTTTGGCCCAGCTGCCTCTGGACCTATTCACTGCACTTGTGAATTATGACACTGATGAGCCAGTGCAGAAAGGTTGCTGTGTGGTCTTGCAGGCTGCACTGTAGCTCCTGGACCATGGCTTCTTTGCCCAGCCCTGGGAAGTACAGTCTGGTTGTAATGAGGGCCTCCATTGCAACCACCTGCCACCACTGGCCCCATAGATTTCCTGCAGCTCTTCTTGCAGACAGGGCACCACGAGCTCAAGGGGTTTGGGACAGCCTTGGAGAATGGCCACCCAGATGACAGGTGGAAGGCCACCCATGGCAGCCCTGGGCACTGTCCACACAGCCCCCACCAGAAATGGCATTGGTCGGGAAGAGGATGGTGGAGATGCCGTGGGGTGACGAGGGCTGTGGGCATCTGGGTGTCTGGAGACTCTTCCTGCCTAGCTTCTGGCATCTGATGGCTCTGTGGCAAACATGTTGTTTTAGTCTTAAAAGTCATCTTCCACCCTCACCGAGATCTTGATGGACTGAACAGGAATCCCACAGAGAGGACAGTCTGTTTTTCTACTGGTCTACCGTATCACACAGCTGATGCAGACCTGATGCAGACATGGGATCACATAGGCCAAGCCAGGCTGAGCTTTGCAAAAGACAGGACAGGTCCAGTCTGATGCTGCGGCCATGGTCCCAATGCACTGCAGCAGGCTTTGGGGAGACGAGGGCGGCAGCTGTTTCCTGTGGCAGCCAGGAGCTCCAAGGATGGGCACTGAGAACTGTTGCCAACATCTGCCAAACCACAACCCAGCATCAACCGGAGCCTCACACGACCCTGCAGTCATTGAAGACACTGCAGACACACTGAGATGGGCCAGGCTCTGCCAGAACCTGGGGACGAGTATCAAGTGTCTGCCTGCTGTAAGTGACTACAGCAGGATTTGGGAAGAGGGTGGAGGCCTGGTGTTTCCCCTGTTGGATCTCCTTCTGGCCTAGGAGCTCCCGGGCAGCAGCTAGTGGCAGCGCCTTCCTGGGACAGGAAAAAAATGTGCCCCACTGCCCAGTTCCTCCACTGGTGGTCATTAGTGGGCACACAGACAAGATAAGTGAGAAGAGAGGCTCAAGCTGTAATGAAGGAGTGGCAGAACTTTTAAATTACTATTTTCCATTTGACATGGGCATACACCTGTCCCCTACCCACTTAGTAGATAGAGATGTGTACATCAGGGGGTTTTAGGGAGCTTTTATGGTTTTTTTTTTGATTTTTTTGTTTTGTTTGAAAGCATCCTTCTTAAATAGAGAAATAAACAGTCATATCGCAGGCCTGACTCTGATGATGGCTACATAAGCAGTCATAGTATGTTTTAAAGAACTGGGGAGGAAAAATAAAGAGCTAGGAGTGGGGACTTAATGAACAAATTTGTTGTTTAAATAATAATGAGTTAGGCAAGGGCTTGGGAGATCCTGATGTAACTGTCATTTTTCTGCATAGGTTCAGAAAACTACATACTTCTTTGTGATACATAATTTCCTCACCATAGTTTTTACTACAGCTAATTATGCTTTGTTAAAGGATTTTGTATCCATAAAGAAACTAGGGAGGACAAGAGCTTTTTGGAAGATCCTACTATTGATATTTGCATAAGTAAATTTGTGGTGTGTGATATTATGCATAGTTATGTAAAACTTTTGAAATATTTCAACAGGTGTATTTCTGAGTGGCTACTTCTTCAGTCATCAGAAAAATTCACCACTCTCCCTTCTGCCCCTCAGAAAGATAATTTTAACCAAAACCTCAGTCACAGTGTGTCTTACCCCACTACAGTGGACAGTCAAGAGAGGTTTTTTTGTGGTTCCCTGAAAAGGACCACCAGCTAGGTGGAGTCAGACAATGACTCAAGGAACAATACAGCACAATCTTATTTGCCTCAGCAAATGTAAAGATATCACAAATCAACTTCTCAGAGTCAAGCACCAAATCACACTTATCAACTATCACCAGACATCACTTATCAATTAATCAAGCACCAAATAACACTCAGTCACTATTTGAGAGCAAAAATCAGACAGAAGAGAGAATAGAAAGAGTTGGAAAGTAAGAAAGTGGGCAGAAAGACAGAGACATAAGTAGCATCACCAATCCTTCGTTCCAGCACGTCTTCTCTTCAAGCAGAAATCTTCATTTCAGGCAGAAACTTCAGCCAGAAACTTCTTGTGTGGGGTTGGTGATGGGTTGTATGTAGGGTTGTGTGTGGGGTTGGTGATGGGTTGACAGTTCTGGCTCACCTTTTATACTGTTCTAGGACAACACCTTGCCAGGGACGAGGAGGGGAGTGACTGCATCCAGGTCACCTTTGGGGTTTGCCTTTGGAGGGTGCAACAGCCTCCGTCGGGGGAGGGGGACAGCTGGTTGTCCACTAGGGAGATGACTCCAGCCCTCAGCACCCTTGCCTCACTGCAACAGGTGTGTCCATCAGTCAGAACAGTAGCAACTCACTAATGTTTATTGACAAAAGAACTTTTCTCCCAACATGCTCTGCCTGAGCTGTTTGTAGACATGGTGGCATCTCTTCTTTAGAAATATTCTGCCTGAATGCTCTGCCCACTGTTTGAGACATAAACAATGTCATCTGGTGGGAAATGGGTAGGGCTCCAGTATGGACTTGTCTGTACAGATGTTATTTTCCCTTTTCTCATTGATCACACACTAGTCAGAAAATCATATATCTGAACTGACATGGCACTATACATAAAGTAGTTCTCTTTGTTTTAAGTCTTTAGACCTATATGGCATACGGACCAGAAATTAGCTGGTTTAGATTCTGCATGCTTCAGACCAGACAAATTTATGTGCATTGTGTTGAAGATTCAGGCTGGCTAAGATTATTTAAAAATTCTAACAGTGGCTTGATTCTGCTGTTTTGCAATAATTCTATCTTCTATATAACCTTTGTTGAGAAGAAAAAGCTCCCTTAATTTTCTGTAGAAAATTGGTTAGACTTCCAGGCAAACAGTTTTACATGTTTACTGAATCACTGCTAACAACTGTAGAAAACAAAAATGTGTTCAGTATTTGTTCAAATACTCAATTTTTTTGTAATGTCATCAATGCTTAAGATGTGTCAGGTATTTGTTTTCTATGTGAAATGCCTTTAAAACAGAAGATATTTTAGCCAATGTTGTTACTGGTTCTTATACAGGCACCTCCTTCAACTATTCTCTGAAACTATGCATGTTTATCATAACACTGAGATGATTACTTCTTCAATAGGCTAGACGAACAACAGAACTAATTTCATTCTTGCCAGTCTGATGAATGAGAGATAAAAGTGGTTTGCTTTAACTTGTATTGAACGATTAAATTATATTCTGCAAATCCAGGGAGACTCATATTAGAAGTTATTCCAAAAGTTAGGATTGCAGGCATTTCTTGATTTGCCTGTGCATTTTAGAACAGCCTTTATAACATAAAAATATTTGTTTGTACTATATGGCTGCCTAGTAAACTTGGATTCTCACTTTGCACACAAGACACTCCCTTGCTGGTAAAAAAATGATTCAACTTTAGGCAAACTTACGATATAGAAGGAATGAACAATTTTACTCAAATAACGTTAGAAGATCTGACACAAGGTTCAATATGAAAACCAGCATTCTTGCCTCCCTATAAAAGGCAAAAGCCATAAGCCAGTGATTTTTCATATTTCTAATTACAAGCTTTGTGACTGCTCTGTGTTCAGGATTTGAACCTCAAAACTTGCACACCTTTCTTGAAATGAAACTGGTGGAACAGTGATGTCCAATATTCTGTGGAAGTTTTTTCCTTCCCTTCCACAGTTTCAGAGTTTTGACGTAAATATTTGCAGGCAGATAGGTCTGGATGCCCACAAGCATGCTCACTGTGCATATGTTTGAGTAAGGCACTATGAAGGCATGATCCTAATTCCTCATTGACGTGAACCACTAAAATGATTCTGAAGCAAGCTCCTGATGTCTGTGCTAGACAGGACCAAGGATATAAGAGGCTTTGAGTAACCTGGTCTAGTGGAAGGTGTCCCTGCCCATGGCAGGAGAATTGGAATTAGGTGATCTCTAGGGTCCCTTCCAACCCTAACTATTCCATGATTCTATGATATATGATGTGGATGTGCTGTGCTCTCATACAGCATCAGAACTGTCTAGTGTTGGTGGTGTCTGTGGATGACAGTAGTAAAGCCATGCGTAGCCTGGGGCAGCAATGCAAAGCCGTATGGAGCTTGTTCTTTTCATCAGTGACCTTGTTTTCTGCCTCTGAATTCTTGTTTGTTTAAGTTGATATTCCTTCGCATAAGTCTTCTTGCTGCTATTTTACCTCTGTGTCTTTCCACTCTCTGTCTTATGTGGGTCTATTCTGTGCACATTTTCACTGGTGTTCCTCACAATGTAGACATTTCCTCAGAAGTCTGAGATGTGCCTGTGTCTCTGTGCTGCATCAAACCTAGGCTTCAGGTTGCAGCTATGTGCACTCCAAGGAAAGTGAGGAAGAACACAAGAAAAGACCACAGGACATTCGAGTTAATAAACTGTCCCCTTTAGAAAAGTGGAAGCTGCTGATTATGATCTGCTTATTTGATACATTCTTCGTATCTGGAAAACAAAATGAGAGCAGAGTGAGACAGAAAACTGCAACTGGAATTTGTAGGAAGATAGGCGACCCCGATAGCACTGCCTATATTGAAAAGTCACACTTCCTTGCTAAGATAGTTACAGAATTTCCCAGGGCGCTAGGCTGAAATCACTGTTATACATCAGTGAAACTTGATAGATGAAAACCTACTTCAGAAAAAGAAAGGACTAAGTCAGTCTATTAAGAGCAAAACTTTCTCTTAAGGTAACTTTTACAACAATTTTCATCAAATCCAAGATAAATATGTATAATATCCCACTGTCAAATATGACTTCTGGTTGTTCTCATTGCTTTTAATACAAATGGGGTTAAGAATTAATACTTTTGAAATTATAAATTATAACACTAACAAAACCTCCCAATATAGCTGTTCTTTGCTCTATCAGCAAAACCACAAGCCTGGAGAAATAAATCAGAACCTAATAGTGTTCCTCTTAAGCAGTGGCTATAGCAGTAGAAAACTGTGATTTGTCTGTTCATGTGAAAGAATGCAAGATCGTTACACAAAAGTACAGGAAGGAAAAGGCAGACTTGTACAGATTTCATTCTTGCAATAGCATGCCTGGATGACTCTTTGCTGTTTCAGGATTACTGGTGGTACAAATTTTCAGTGTCAATTGACTTACAGATAGCAGAAAAGGGAAGAAATTGTACTGCCTGCACCACTCTGCCTTTTGCTCAGAAAAAAGAAGAGATAAACCCTTCAACGGTTACAGAAATTTCTGCTGCACAGCACCCAATAAGAATTGTAAGCCCTGAGTTTAGAGCTTCAGGAGCAGTTTAAGCCTTGTTAAAATGAGAGCTAAAGGAGATCCAGAAATGGCCAAGTAATCCTGAGAGCTGAGAATCTGCTCCAGGCATTTCGGAAGCTTCACTCCTGAATTTCTGTCAGTCATGATAAGGACTATAAATTCCTATTACGTTTGCTCAGCCTAGTTAGTCATTCTTAGCTGAAATACACGTACAACTACATCTGGTGTGTCAATGATGTTAAATGAAATTGCAATTTATTTTCTTCCAAGAAAATCCTTTTCCAGAAGAAAACACAAAAGTCAGAAAAATCCACGTATTTTCAAAATGCTAATGGAATGAGCTTTTCTTTTCCTAGCTTATTCTGAAAAATGGCAAAACATAGGAGGTTAACAAGTGTTTTTCTTATAAAAAGTTCCATTCTTTTCAAGTTGTCACTTTATTGCATTAAAGAAATTTAGAGTTACAAATCTTGGTTACCTGTCATTTTTGTAAAAAAAGTTTTTGACTGATGTGAAACAGAGTTAATGTAAAGTTAAAATCCGATTTTCAGCTCTAATAATTTGTTTTGCTCTGTGTGTCTGAATTTGTCAAAAAATAATTAAAAATGCACCCAGTTCTAAATTTAAGACAAAGTTTTGAAGAAAACATTTTTAATGCACTCATTCTTATGTATTTTCTTTCCCTCTCATTATTTCATTTTTCCTTCAAGTATAATAGTTCAATGTTGTTTCTTCTTCCAGTTTTTTTCCAGCACAGAATCTCTATCTCATGGATTAGCGAAAAAGTACTGTGCATTTTTCAGAAGACTACATCAAGTGTTCATAAATCTAGTTGCTAGATGAGTTGATGGTAGACCTATGTTTGTAGAGCTGCAATGTTTTTCCTTTTCATTGATTTCCCTCATGACACTGAGCATATACTCTTCGTACTACTGGTGATTTATCTATGACATGGAAAATAAGGACGATGTTTGTAATAATACCCCTGACCTGAAACAAAAATGTGAAACTGGGAGGAAAGTTACCTAAAGAAAAACCCGTTATGTTTGTTCTAGTGCCCTTGGTGGCAATGTAATTGCTGAGGAGTAAAATTCAAATGTAAGGAACTATGTATGCATTAAATATATATTTGCATTGATCTCCAGTCACTGTAACTTTCTCAAGCAGAGGTGAAGAAATCTTTTTAAGCTCATCTCCTTTATCTATTTCCAAAAAGAGTTTGGTATAGATAACACGTCTTTTGAAAGTATGCATTTCAGCCAGCCTGTGAAGTTCCTCATCTTAACCAACTGGCAGCATATGTTGAGACCTAACAGGAAAACTATTTTTAGCAGTTAACCCATAATATATTTGTTGGAGTGAAGGCCCTTGACCTTTCTAAATAAAAACTTGACACACAAGGATCTGTTACAATCACAGTTTGTAGCAACTATCTTCAAAACCAAAGTATTACTGCAATTTTGAAAATGCTTATATTAATATTATTGGTTTCTCCCAATATCTTCTCTCTTCCTTTTTTTCCTCCCTTCCTCTCTTTCCCCCCCTCCAAATTGCTATCATGCAGCTCAGTTGCATTCTGTTCACATCATTGTTTCATGAAACACAGGTAGCCCCACTGATGAACATTTCTGCCTGTAATTTGTGTGACAGCATCAGATATTTTGGAGGTCGGTGTTCTGTGGCCTGCAAACAGTGGAATTGTCATTCTCTCTGTGTCACAACCCATTTCCATTTTTCATTCTGCTTTCAGGACTTGATTTGTGTGAGTCCCTTGTATGACTACTAAAAATTTAGTAATTATTTACAAGTAATTAGCTTTCATGTTTTGGGATAAAAAATCTGAATGTGGATCAGTAGGGAGTCTATTCCTATATTTAGAGACTGTCACTTAAATTCATTATCTTTTTTCTGTAAACAACTTCTTTGTTGATATTACTTTACTGCGCTCTTCAAGTTATTAGAATTTACAGTGAAAAATACTGAGTTTTGTTAGTAGTGCTCTTTATTAAAGGCAGCATAATACAACTGCTGTAGCTGTGTATTTATTTATTTTGAATCTTAAGGAGTTGAAAGGGGGCAGCAAGTAAATTTACTGACCATGAAGGAATTTTTTGGAGGAGGAGAAGTGTGCATGACTTTTACCTCGAGCTGAATGGGACTCTCTAGCACAGAAAACTGATGAAACTGAGAGGAGGTGTGGTTTAATTTGAAATGTGGAGGAAGAGTAAAGAGAGATAAAGAGACTGATATAAAGAATATCTTGTCAGGAAGCCTGTAATACAGAACTCTGCAAATGGTAGTGAACAAAAGTAGCATGGAGTATGGAGAGACTGAGTTCTCAAAGACTGGCGATGAGTTAGGACTTCAGCACAATAGGTTTTTGAAACATTGTGAAGTGACAGAAATCGTGTATCCTATTCACCACAGGAATGTGGAAAAAGATCTTTTAACTTAAATCTTCTTAAAGATCTTCTTTGGTGCAGTCATATATTATCATTAGAGCAACGTACGCAGAGCTAAAATTAAAAGCAAAATAAGTGTACAAACGTTTCATGTCTTTTTATTAACCTTTTTCAACCTCCCAAATATGCAACTTGTTCAAAGCTTTCAGAGCTCAGCTACTACATAAATACCATAAATAGTCACATTCTTTCCTCCTCTCCTGTTGTGGTTTGACCTGTCTAACATCAAATACCACGTAACCACTCACTCACCCTTTCCCCACCCCAGGCATGAGGGAGAGACTTAAAGGAGTAAAGGGAAAAGAGACTTGTGGGATAAGATAAGAAGAATCTAGTAGCTAAACTACAATAAAATTGAAAATAATAATGATAATAATGACAGCAATTAATAAAAATTTACAAATATACAAATATACAAATGCCTGATACACAGTGAAACTGCTCATCACTTGATGACCAAGGCTCAGCCTGTTCCTGACTAATGATCCTGGAGCAGGGAGATTCCCAGAACCACGATCCTGGAAAAGAGAAGAGCCTGAGAGTCTGAGAGGCCGAGAGCTGGCAGAGAGAGCAACAGAGAGGGGTGGCGGGGGCTATGGGGGTGGAGCTTCCAAATAGACCCTCATCTATATGTTGATTATGACTTGCATGATATGGAATAGACCACTGGCCAATTCGGGTCTCAATCCTAAACCTAAGGTCAAATCCTAGGCTAGGAATTGGGGCTGTGCTCCCTCCTAACTTCTCCTGTACCTGCAGACACTGGCCCAGCAGAGATGCTGGAAAGTCCTTGACTGTCCTGGCAGCAACATAAACATCAGTCTGTTACCTGCCTTCTCCTCAGCACAATTCAAAAACAGCCTCACACTAGCTACTGTGGAGAAAGTTAACTGTGCCCCAGCCGAAACAAGGATGTCTCCTTAGAACTATTCAACACTGAAAACCATCTCCACGACAAGTGCCATAAAAAAGTTTTACTGAACTTTGCTGCAAAATACTCTGAAATGTTTACTATTTGAGAGACTCTAATATTATTTATAAGAAAATTAAAATCCTTGGATTTAGTGTACAACCAGTTTTTGCAGGCTGGCCAATCACGCATCACTTAAAAAACAAAAAGAATAAGACTTGCTCTATCTATATTAAATCTATATATACTTTGAAGAATGTTCGGAATCTTTTTTTTTGTTGTTGTTGTTTTAAACTGGAAATATTTGGGGAAGCATCTACTGGAAATGTGGGCTGCACATTCTAGCATAAGTTTTCTTGGAGTTCCAAACATCTGAATTTTTGTATTTAAATTCTTGGCTGATAGTGGTTGTGGAAAACTTCCATATCACTCAATTTAAAAAGGCATGCAGACACACATATAACACTGGATTAAACAGTATTCATAAAATATTTCTTTTGTACAAGTTAGGGGAGGAATAAATGAGAAGTAGGGCAGGGAAAGATTATAACATTCAGACTATGCACCTCTCCCTCTGTCTCAGAAAATAAATTTAGCTAAGGTTGTTAATGAGATTGTGTTCAGAACTCCTAAATAAGTGCATTTCTCTGGCTGGCTGATACAAGTCAAGAAACCTGTTTTAAAAAATCAGCAAAGATAATCCTTTACCTATAAATTTAAGGTTAAAACCCACCACATTGATAGCTATGAAAAGGTTGTCCTGTCCTGCCCCAACAAATAAACAAATATGAGTCTCGCCTGAAAATGATGCAAATTTTGACATGTACCGCCTGTATTGGAGAAAGTTTATGTAACCACTTTCTCTCATTACTGAGGGACTGTGGACAAACATGTTTTTATTCCGCAACTTTTGTCTGCTACATCAGTCATTTCTCCTCGTGTATTAATAGAAAAGCTAATAAACAAGCCCTAGCACGAAATTTTATGTTACCATCTGTGATCAGTTTACCCTTGGGTGGGAGCCAACCCCATACAACTGCTCTCACTTCACCACTCCCAGGGATGGGGGAGACAATTAAAGGGGTAAAGGAAAAAAAAGATTCCTTGGTTGAGATAAGAACAATTTAATAACTGAACTACAACAAACTTAAAAATAATAGTATATACAAATATACAAATGAGTGATACGCAATGATACTGCTCACCATCCAATGACCAAGGCTCAGCCTTTTCCCAGCTAATGATCCCGGAGCAGGGACAGTCCCGAAACTGCAGTCCCGAAGTGGAGATAACAGCCCAAGCATCCCAGGCAGAGAGGTGATCAAAGGGGGGAGATGACCTAGCAAGAGTCACCAACCCAAGAGAGCTGACCTGGAAAAAGACATGACCCAGAGGAAAAGGAATCCAGAACAAAAAGGGGTCCAGAACAAAAAAGAGGTTGAGCTCCCAGGGGGTCCTTACCTATATATTGGGCATGACGTGTATGTTATGGAATAGATTATTGGCCACTTTGAGTCTCAATCCTGAACCTAAGATAAAATCCTGGGCTAGTAACTGGGGCTGTGCTCCCTCACAGCTTCTCCTGCACCTGCAGACAACTGAGAATCTGAAAGACCTTGGGCTGTCCTGGCAACAACTGTAAACATCACTGTTATCAGCTTTCTTCTTAGCACAAGTCCAAAACACAGCCTCTTGTTAGCTACTATGAAGAATATTAACTCTGTCTCAGCTGAATCCAGGACACCATTGTAAAAAATCAACCATTGCTGATACTGCTGCTCTTCCTGATTTGTTTATTTAATTAAAAAATATAGTTCAGTTATTTTAATCTGCTCATCTATCAATGGTATAAGATAGGAAAGATACACGAAATTAAAAAAAAATCCCTCTTAGCAGCAGTATATGCCAATGTCTACGTATTTTCTAAGACGTTTACATTCATACTTCAACTCTGTTCACTTTAAAATTTTCGTCTTGATTGTGAACTGACGAAAAGCATTTATGTAGAGCTCTGCATTTTGCCTATGTTGTCATGGCCCAGGTGCTATGAGTATAGTCTAGTGTCTGCCTTTATTGTTTAGTCTAAAGAGACTTTTTTCCTGTTTTTAATTTCTTATTTAATTCTGTAGATTTTTATTTTAAAACAGAGATTAAAACAAGAGTTCTTTCATCTGCCTCTGCTGTTTGAAACTATTCTCTTAACATTAGAAACAAAGTTCCTAAAGCACATAAACTTTTCACAGATAGTGAAATTGCTGTAAAACAAAAGTAAGTCATAGTATGCTTGAGGATTGGAAAGCCGGCAAGATATCCATGCATTGGATTTTCTTCTACATTACTTATGCTCTAAGGTAATGCAATGCCATCTGTTTTATTAAAACACTAGGAAAGGAGCTGTTCAAATGCTTTTTTGGTAAAGCTTTTCGTAAGAAATCATTAGGCCAAACTGAAGCAGCCATGATCCTTGAGGATGACAGGTTAGTACTTCTCATGTGGCTGCAAGGAAGATAGGGAAAGTGCTTAGTCAGACAGTATCACTTGGAGATTAACTTTTCCAATTTGACTAAAAGCTGAATGTATAGAAAACAAAATGTTTTCTCCCATGTGGTAATGAGAGTGTGTATTTTGTGCCTCAGGGACCACATTGCAGCAGACCTTGGAGAGGTCAGGCAGCTGATATAAACTGAGGCAGTCTTAACAGATGTGCCTAAACCTCCCTGACATGAAGGGAAATGTCAAAAACCTTTTCAGTCAGGCCTGTTCCCATCATGCATACTGTCATGATGGAGCATTCACTCTTGAAACATTGGTTTCTTCCCACAAAGGTGCAGCAGGAGCTTTCCACCCTCAGAGAGGGGTCTGCTCTCGTGGCTGCTCAACTGTGCTCAGCTGCAACCAGGATACACTTCTAGGGGATAAAAAGACACCTCCTTCCTTACAAGAGAGAAAGGGTGGGAGGAAGAATGGTATGGTGATATTACCTGCAGTAGGAGGAATTACAGGGCAGAGTTCATAACTACAAACCAGCCAGGTGTCTTTTTTGCATGTCTGTCATTCAGTGCTAGTATCTGTATTGTCTGACTGCATTTGTCATGGGTTTGTTCATCAGACACACGTTCCTGTCACTTTGGTATCTATTTTTAATTTGAGGCCGGTTAAGCAGCTGTTATATCCCACTATCTTTGGGGTTACCAAAAAAGAAAAGTGCATTAGCAATATGACAGCAATGTTGCTCTCCCTCATGGCTAAGATGCTCATCGTTTGTAACATGTTTCTCCTTTTGGAGCGCTCCTGTCTCCAGAGACTCGTATAACTCAGTCCCCTGAGGAACAAAACAAAATGCTGGCTGTACTCTCACTTCTGTACCAGATCAGACATTTCTCTACAGGATTTAAAAACATACACAGAATTACTTTCAAGCTGGGAAAGTTTCCTCACTAATGGTATCCTTTCACAAACAATTGTAATATATCCTTTAAATTCACACCATCCCCTGCAGGTCTTTTGCTTTTTAGCCATGAGTATACATTTAGCTCTCTTAAGTGCCTCTATTAAAATATTATTTATGTTCAGTGGCACCAAAGCTCTTGATGTTATGCTCTACTCAAAGGCATTCTTTGCCTAGATAACATGTCATTTGCTTTGACAAATCTGTGATAGAATGCAATTCTCTGACAAGGTAAAGGCTTTAAAGATTTAATTTAGAGAAGTTGATTTTTATTACTCTTTGGTTTACATATACAGAAAAATTCAACAGCTAATGTCCCTATCAAATACTGCTGCACTGCATATTAAACTTATTAACAGCACATGATAATCTCTTCAGGGAAGAATTTAAATCTGGGACATAATCCTGAATTTGGTTTTTTTTTTTCTGGGTTGTTTGTTTTCCAGATGTTCCTGCCTGTTCTTTCTGCTGCTTCCTGGTAAGGAAGAGAAGAACTAGCAAGAAAACCAAACCAAACCAAATCAAAACAAACCCCAAAAAATCAAACCAAAACCAGAGGAAAACACAAACATTAGCTGTCGAAAGAGACATGGGCATGCTATAGCGTTTTTTTCCCCAGCTCCATCTGATACCGCAGAGGTTTTAACATCTTTACCTGCAAGGAACTTCCCAAAGGTTCCCACAGGTATGTGCTATTGCTTTAACTCCAGCTGTTGTGCAGGGTGTCTTTGATACATTTTTTTTCACTTCTTTTCCACGAACATAAGGAAAGAAAACAGTTTTTTGTCATCTAAGGGTCAAAGTAGGAGTCACAGAGGATCTTACGTAAGATTGGAACTTGGGTATTAAGCTTCTGCATTCAATTCTACTCAAATCATTGTATGCAGCACACAGTAGTTTTCCTGAAATGACTGTTTCTGTCTCAATTCTAGAAGCAGTTTCCTTTTGCATTGGGTAATATAACACATACTTTATACTGGTAAGCATGTACCAGTTCTGCCTAAACCCTGGAATGTAGTTTAACCAGAATTTATTTGTGATGAGGAGGGACACACAGACGTGCGCACACACACACGCACACACACACACAAAAGGATTAAATTAATCCCTGGAAATGAAAGCTTATTTGAGATTTCTGGTCTACAATTTACAATTTTGTTTTGTTTTAAATTATGACTTTTTTTTTTTTCAGCTTTTTCATCAATAGCCATGGCTGTTGGTCTGGGAAATGCATATACAAATATAACAAAACACAAAAATGATAATATGATTTGTGCATGTCTTATCATCCTCTGTCAGAGCTAAGGGATAAAATGACTAATAGTAACTAGCTGTCCACAAACAAAACTGTAAAACTAACCTCTCACTGCTGTATCACTGTGCATCCAGACCTTAAACAAAACAGCTTATCATGGTGACATTTATTATCTGAATGTCACGGGCTTTGTTTATTCTGTATCTGCTACCTGCAAGATGAGCAGAGAGAGTAGACAGCCCACGTTAAACCAAAAAAGTTATATTTGCCAGTGCTGGAAAGAGGGGTATGAATGACTTGAGACCTTTGTGGGAAATTACAAAATCCTCACTTTGCGTTTCATGGCCTAGGTCAGACATTGATCTTTTTGCATTTTTTTTTCTAGCCTTGATTAATAAAATTGACAAAGCACATGTAAATAAATATGACAATTGCCTAATTATAAAATACCATGCTGTACAAAGCCAGAAAACAACTGGCACAAGATTTTGAAGCTACATGTCTTCTGCTTGTTTTATTTTTTCAGGTGTTACTTTTAACAGTAGATTTTAAAATCTTTTAAAAAATTTAAAAATCTTTAAAATTATCTAAAAATCTTAGTAAGGTTTCTGTATTTCTAGCACTTTACATTACAATTAAATTGTAGATTCTAGCGAAAAGAGTTTTGAAAATACACAAAGTTGAGTAGGACACCATAAATACTTGAGGTGCTCAATGAAAATGGAGGAAATATATCAAAAAACACTGGATTTTAGAGGCATTTAAGGAGCTAATGATCTTGTCTCCCATTCATAGCTATTTATCTTATGGCTCTGCAGAGTCAATGTAGAATAATGATGAAGATGTAAACTGCATTTCATATTCCTCTGTGCTGGGAGTATTTTTTACTTTTATTTGAACTGAAAATATCTGATTCATGGTACTAGGATGTTGCGGTTTTGCATGGTGGGTCTGTTTGGAAGCAGGGAGGGGCCACAGTAACTGCTCCTGTAAATAACTGCTGAAGGTTTACCCTGACTACAAGTCTGCTGGTAGCAAGAGAGGGGTTTCAGTGGCAGCCCCTGTGAGTAACTGCTAAAAGTTCACCCCCACCCTTGGCTCCAAGGTTTTAGTAACTGGGAGGGGGGAAGGGAGTAGGGGTGGGAGTGGGGAAAAGAGTACCATCGATCCAGCCCCTGTAAGAAATGACTGGAAGTTTCCCAGCTTCAGGCTGGACACACCCCAGGCCAGGGCTGAGCCAATTGTGAATGACGTATTTAAGAGGGGGAACAGAACAATGGGTTTGGTATGGCCCCGGGCAGGGCCTGGCTCAGACTCCAGCCACCTGCCCAGCTTCTTCACTGAAAGAGTGATCAGGCATTGGAACAGGCTACCCAGGGAGGTGGTGGAGTCACCATCCCTGGAGATGTTCAAGAAATGTGTAGATGTGGTGCTTAGGGACATGGTTCAGTGAGTTAGGTGGTGTTGGATTGATAGTTGGACTTGATGATCCCTGAGGTCTTTTCCAACCTTAACGATTCTATGATTCTGTGAACCTACCTGCAGTAGCCCAAGCCTCCACCATGGCCTGCCCAAGAGTCAGTTTCCTCAGGACCTGATGAAAGACCTGCAGCAGAGAGAGAAGCAGCTTCTGAGAAAGAGGACTATGCAGACGCTCTGGCTAGTGAAGAGGAGCAAGAGGAAGGAGGTGGCCCCAGAATTTCCCCTGCAGAGTGGTGAAGACCCATGGTTTGTCACTTGGTGCAGTCGATGAGAAGATGTATCTGTGGAGGACTCCACACTGGATTTTTGGAGAAACCCACACCGGAGCTAAGCAGTTGTCAGGGGACTGTGGCCCTATGTGGAAAGGACTCATGCTGGAGCAGTTTGAGAAGGACTCTCCCATGAGAGGAGAACCCATGTTGCAGCCAGGAAAGACTGTGAGGAGCCCTCCCCTGAGGAAGAAGGAGCGGAGGACTGTACTGCACCCCCCATTCCCTGCCCCCCTGTGCCACCGGGCGGGGAGAAGGTACAGAACAAAGCCTTTGGGCCTTGGGAAGAAGAGAGGGATGGGGGAGAAGTGCCTTTCTAAGATGTAGTTCTCTCTCTTATTATCTTGCTTCTTGACGTAAATAGTTAATAAATTCAATCCTTTTTTTTTTGTTTTTCCCAAGTTGTGTCAGTTTCTTGCCCATGACTCTAAGTGGTGTCCCTGTCCCTGCCTCAGCCCACCAGGTGTTTAACAAAAGACTGTCCTCTGGCCTTCTAAACTATGACACAGGACTAGCCTACACAGGAGTGTGGGAGAAAGTGGAGTGAGGGGTCCTGCAGGCGTTGTTCCACTGCTGTATAGTTAAGAAACACTTGAAGTGCATGTGTGCAAAGACAGTGCAACTTAGCAGTGAAAAGTCTCTGTGTTGTGTGTGCAGCTTAGTCTCTGAAGAACACTGGTGCATACCTGCTTCTAGATCAATTATGACAAATGTGTTTCAAATAGCTTCTCTCCTTACCTGAATTGCATACACATAGATGCAAACTGCAAATATACACATAAACACATATATAAACATAAACACACATATATAAATATAAGCATAATTATCAATATCAATATAAATATCAATACCAATATATAAATACATAACTGTATATATCTATACATTAAATTGATTCATAGATGCTACAAACTACTTAGAGACACAAACCTACACAAGTGTGGTTGTTTAGGTTTGGTAGTATATACTCAACATCAAACATCAAACAAAAAAGCAAAAAACCTGTTTGCTGGGGGAACCATGCACACCTAATAAGCATAATAAATAAGTTGAAAGAGGAAACAGAAGCCAAGCATAAGCGGCTGCTTCTAAAGGGGAAGCAGTCGCTCTATTACTAGGTTTTACCTCTGAGTAAGTTTCTGTTGAGAAGGGGAAAAATTTTTTTTCAAAAAAGAAATCCAAACATTGAAAGTGTCTGATCAGTGAAGTACGGGAAATTCTGTCCGAAAGGTTGTTTTAATGGTTTGGGAGAAAAAAAAAAAAGAATGTTTGTAATTTATTGCTGCTGTAGAGTATCATAGAAAAACAGTAAGTATCAGCAAGTCATTTTTCTAAAAGCTTTACACATGCGTGGTGGAAGATACTGAAACACTGTAAAATCTAAATGTCAAAATGTAGAGGTATAGAAGCAGTGATTATCCTTGTTTCAGAGGAAAGTGGCTATGGAGTTGAAAGCACAAGGGGAGCAAGACTTAATTTAATTTGTCAAAACTGACACACACTCAGTCTTAGATACAAATTTAAGTATCACTGTGGACTTTTTTCCTTTATTGGTGTGCTTGTTTTGGCTGCGATAGAGTTAAATTTCTTCATAGTAGCTTGTAGGGGATTATGTTTTGGATTTGTGCTGGTTTTAGCTGTTGCTGAGCAGTGCTTACACAGATCCAAGACCTTTTCTGCTTCTCACAGCACCCCACCAGCGAGTGGGCTGGAAGTGCACAAGGAACTGGAAGGGGACACAGCTGGGACAGCTGGCCCCAACTGACCAAAGGGATATCCCACGCCATATGACATCATGCTTAGCAACAAAAAGATGGAGGTGAGAAGAAAAAAGGGTGGACATTTGGACTGATGGCATTTTGTCTTCACAAGTAACCATCACATGTGATACAGCCCTGCTTTCCTGGAAATGGCTGAACAACTGCCTGCTGATGGGAAGCAGTGAATTAATTGCTTGTTTTGCTTTGCTTGCTTATGTGACTTTTGATTTAATTATTAAGCTGCCTTTATATCAACCCACAAGTTTTTTCACTTTTACCCTTTTGATTCTCTCTCCCATCCTACTGTGGGGGAGTGAGCGAGTGGTTGTGTGGTGTTGTTGATGGCCAGGGTTAAACCACGACAGTTGATGAGGGGAGTAATTCTCTCTTCCATCCCTCCTTCCTCAAGAACATTTAGTTTGACAGAACTAGAAACCTTAATCTTGTGAATTCTAGGCCAGTTTATTTAGTGTATTGTGCTTGTGATGTACAGCCTAAACCTAGAATGCACAAGAGCAGAGGAATTTGGAGTATGAGAGAAAGAGAAAAGAAAGGAATTTTCTTTCAAAATAGAGATGTTGCTGGAAGCAGTAATGAATCCCAGCTGTGGTTTCAATATTACAGGGAGAAATCAGTTATGTTTGCTCAAAGCATTGGCTCTACCGCCAGTTGAGTGTTGTCTCTGAAAGCTACAGGTTTCTTGTTCACCAAGTAATAATTTCCTAACTGGAAGTCATGCAAGCTCCTTCTTCAGATATTTCCTCTCGGATGATGGTATCTCAGAAACATAGGAAGGTATAATGTTATTGCACTTTTCAGTTGTGATGGTATATAGAGCAATGCAGATAATAAAATACAATGAATTTTGAAATTCAATTCACAGGAATTCCTCACAAGATCAGAAAGATAATGAAGGTGATATTTCTCTTATATACTTCACTTCAGCAAGAGGCAACATATTACTGATTTTTCACTGTGTATGTTGGTGATGAATCCAGTAGCTTTTAATTAAATTCTTCATTCTGGGTGAATTCTAGACCTGTGCTAAGCTAATAAGAAACCTGGTTGAATTCTACTCAGGACTGTTCTAGAAGTGGCCTTTAAAGTCTATGCATATGTTATGTTTAACTCTGTGCTCAGAGTGAATCTGAGGGGAATCATAGAAAGTGTTAAAAAATTATTGAGGCTCTAATTCAGAGCACGAGCCTCTTTCTGCAATGATTCTAGAGGTGAGAAGACAGGGCTTACTGGTGTCCTTTTATCCACAGTTCAGTTATCCGCTGGGCAAGACATGATGAAACAACACAGACCAGTTTATTCAGTAAGAAAAAACAACACAATTAATAATCTTAGTGATAAAACAAAAATATCATTCACATCTCAGGTAGCAGATACCATCAGTTTTTCTTTGCACAATTCAGATCAAAAACTTAAAACCTCTGAGGAAAATGTTCACAATGAATGCAACTTAACCTCTTGCTAGAAGTGTTTCAGTTTTTTAATCCAGTTTTCAAAAAATTCTGACAACTGTTTCTTCAAAATAAACTTACTTAATCTCCACAAAATCTGATATTTTACCTTGCACCGAAAGAATAAAAAAACTAATTGCTTTTTGTTTTCTCTTCTTTCACCTGATCTATAGTGACTTGTAGAACAAAGACTCCACAATCTGTAAGACTGTAAAGTAGATATGTTTATTCAGCGCCAGGCACACAGGGGTATTCCCTCCAAAGACGTGTGTGTGCCAAGCACAGCGGCTCACTTCCTTTTATACAAAAAATTAATGCATATTCACAAGATTTCTAAACATGCTTACGCACATTCATGAGTCCCCGCTTCTCATGCTAATTAGGTTCCTCCCATCTGTGGCTTCGCAGTGCCTTCTGGTCGTGGTCGCCAAGGCTTGTGAGGATGAAGATGGGGTAGTCTTCCTAGTTACCTTTTGTTGACCCCAATGCATTGCACGGGTCCAGTGCTCCTTACAGCTGTGTTAGCCCTTGTCCAAGGTTTCTATCTGCATCAAAACGCAGAATGTCTTTGTTCTTACCAGGAAATGTCTCTTTGTAACTAACCCCAAGTTCCTCCCAAATGATTACTCAAGACAGACAATCCGAGAGGCCTCATGTAGCAAATGCAGTTTACAGCACAGTACATTCTATTGCAAAAGCAAAGTACATTCTGTTGTAAAAGCAAAATACATTCTATTGCAAAAGCAAAATGCCTAAAGCAAGGAATCAATAGCCATTCTCTCTGATATTGTATACTGGATATTTAATTATATGCTTCAATATGTCATAACAAAGTAACTAAAATTTGTTCTTCAGAAAACATTTGGAGTTGCCACATTAGGCTGTAGAGCTAACAAATGTAATATTAGCCATTTATCTTGAACTGCCAGCAACATCACTATTGCTAGTGACAAACACTAATTTGTTACGAGTGACAATGGGATGATTACGAAATTTCTGTGGCTTGCTCAGTACTCAGTATTGAAGAAATTCACTGCAACTCCTTAAAATACAGAAAAGTAGTATATATAGAATAGAATAGAATAAATAGAATAGAATAGAATAGAATAGAATAGAATAGAATAGAATAGAATAGAATAGAACAGAACAGAATAGAACAGAACAGAACAGAACAGAACAGAACAGAATAGAATAGAATAGAATAGAATAGAATAGAATAGAATAGAATAGAATAGAATAGAATAGAATAGAATAGATATATTTCAGCTGGAAGGGACCTGCCACGATCATCTGGTCCAACTGACAAACCACTTCAGAACTGACCAAAAGTTAAAGCATGTTACTAAGGGCATTGTCCATAGGCCTCTTAAACACTGACGGGCAGAGGCATTGATCACCTCTTTAGGAAGTCTTTTCCAGAGTCTGACTACCCTATCAACAAACAAATGTTTGCTAATGTCAAGTCTGAACCTCCCCTGATGTCGCTTTGAACCATTCCCATGTGTCCTACCGCTAACTCCCAGGGAGAAGAGCTCAGCACAGCCCTCTCCACTTCCCCTCCTCAGGAAGCTGCAGAGAGGAGTGAGGTCTCTCATTCTTGTCTCTGCTCCTCATAGGAGACATGCCTTCAAGCCCTTCCACCCACTTTGCTGCTCTCCTCTGGATTCATTTGAGCACTTTCGTGTGGTTCTTAAATGGTAAGGCCCACAACTGCACACAGTGCTCAAGATGAGGCTGCACCATCACTAAATACAGGACTACAATCACCTCTCTTGACCGGTTAGTTATGCTGTGTCTGATACACCCCAGGATGCGGTTTGCCTTCTGGGCTGCCAGGGCACGCTGCTCGCTCATACGGAGCCTGCAGTCACCCAGCATCCCCAGATCCCTCTCTGCAGGGTCGTTCTCCAGCCACGTCTCTCCCAGTTTATACTTGTGTGTGATGTTATCCCGTCCAAGGTGCAGAATCCAGCACTTGGACTGGTTAAATTTCACATCACTGGTGACTGCCCAATGTTCCAGTCCATCTAGATCCCTCCGCAAGGCCTCTTGTCCATCAAGAGAGTCACCAGCAACTCCCCATTTGGAATTTTCAGCAAACTTGCTAATGGTGCATCAACTCCTGTATCCTGGTCATTGATAAAAGTATTGAACAGAACTGGCCCTAGGATTGAGCCCTGAGGAACACCGCTGGTGACCGGTCACCAGCCACAGGTAGCCCCATTCAGTACAACCCTTTGAGTCCTGCCATCCAGCTAGTTCTTCGCCCAGTGCACTGCCTACCTGTTCATCTCACAGTTGGACAACTTATCCAGAAAGATGCTGTGAGGGATGACATCAAAAGCCTTACTAAAATCCATCACCTTCCCTTCATCCACAAGGCAGATGACCTTATCTTAGAAGGATATCAAACTTGTTAAACATGACTTTCCCTTTCCAAACCCATGTTGACTGTGCCTGATAATTGCATGGTTCCTTGAATACTTTTCAGTAGTACCGAGTATGATCTCCATAACTTTTCCAGGTACAGAGTTGAGACAAACAGGTCTGTAGTCAGGTCTTTCCTCATGCCCTTCTTGTAAATTGAAGTAAAGTTTTCTAACTTCCAGTCAGCAGGGGCCTCCCCAGACTCCCAGAACCTTTGGTAGATTATCAAGAAGGGTCCTGTTGTAACATCCACTAGCTCCTGCAGTAGTCTGGGATGAATCCTGTCAGGCCCTATGGGCTTATGAATATTCAGCTGGTACAACAGGCCCCTTACAATTTCAGTGTCCACAAATGGAAAGTCTCTGTTCCCGCAGTCACAGTCTTCTGACCCAAAGTGCTGGGCAGCCCAAGGTCTATAAGTATTATTAAAGACTGAGGCAAAAAACACACTGAATGCCTCAATTTTTTCTTCAACCCTATTTGTCAAGTGACCACCTTCGACAAGGTCTAATGTTTTCTTTAGACCTCCGCTCACTGTTAACATACTTAAAAAGCTTTTCTTGTTGTCTGATGCAACACCTGCCAGTTCCAGAGATCATCCAATTTCTTTTTTCACTTCAGCTCCCTTTTCAGCCAAGATGGTCTTCTGCCTCACTTGCTTGACTTACAACACAATGGGGTTGCCTGCTCCAGTGTTTTTAAAAGGTGGTTCTTAAAGACTGACCAGCACTTGTGGACTCCTAAGCCCTCAAATGCCAATTCCCAGGAGTCTCTGCTAAGTAGCTTCCTGAGTAGTTTGAAGTTTTCTCTCTTGAAATCCAGGGTAACAAGTCTGCTGACTTCTTTTCTCATTACACAAAAAATTTTTAACTCTACAATTTCATGATCATTGTGGCCAAGACAGCCACCTACCGTTTCATCTCCCATGAGTCCTCTATTCACAAATAGCAAGTCTAGAAGGGCATCTTTCCTGCTTGGCTCACTGAGTACTTGTGACAGTAAGTTGTCTCCCACAAACTTCAAGAATTTCCCAGACTTGCTCGTCACAGCAATATGGTATTCCCTGTTACATCTGGGAAGTTGAAATCTCCCATACGGACAAGGGCTACCAATCAAGATATTTCTCCTGATTGCCTGTAGAATAACTCATCAGTGCTGTCATCCTGGCTGGGCGATCAGTAGTAGACACCTGCTACAACATCTCCTTTATTTTCCATCCCGTTAATCCTCACCAAGAGGCTTTCAACCACACCGTTAACTGTAAGGGCTGTACAGTCAAACCTCTTATTTATATACAGTGCAACTTCTCCACCTTGCCTGCCCTGCCTGTCCCTCCTGAGCAGCTGGTAATCCTCTGTTCCAGCACTCCAGTCTTGCTAATACCAGTGCTAGCACAGCTCTGGGAACTGACCAGTTAGTTATCTGGCAGAGAATTGCTGTGTGAATTTTGGAAAAAGAAATGAAATGCATCATCTCTTGTAATAATAAAGATGACTGCAAGGTTTCCATATAAGTAACCATTAAAAGTAATATCCAAGGCAGTTCCTCTGAATTAAGGTTCCGTAAAGCCTACAGAAGAACTGAATTCTTCCCTTTATTCATTGTGAGAGTAAATGTCAGTAATTGTTTATACTGTATCAGAGGACCGAGACACAAAACCCATTGGAAGTCAGGGCTTTTTACAGCTAGTTTTGAATCCAGATGATTAAATTCAAAAAGTCCCTATAGATACCTACAGGTTATGAATCAGGCCCTACAGCCAGAATCTCTGGTATTTGTGTGACAATCAGAATATTTTGCAGCGTAGTGTAAGTTAGAGAAATAGTTAAAGCATCTTAATAAAGTATTCTTCTGTAAAAGTTTAGAAACTATGGAACTTTGTTAGGGAATTAGAAATAAAACAAAAAATGTGTTTAATTTCCCTCTCCTTTAAGGGATTATCTGTGGGGCTTATAAACCTAAATTTTTACTACATTCCCAGATGGTGTAAACTGTACTGCTCATGTGAATTGACATAAACATTGTTTGAGAATATCTTAGTCATGGCTGAGAGTTGGGTAGAAAAATTCAGTCTCGTATAAACTGAGTTGTTTAGGCATTGTCTTGGAAAAATCAGGTGGCACAAATAGTAAAGAACACTCCTTGTCAGGGAACACATTTTAATGTTCCTGTGAAACAGACATATGAACGTATTTCTGCTGTGAGTAGGAATACTTCTTTCTATTTACTTTTAATCTGGAGATTGCAACCAGCTTTTCAGCTTCTGTATTTTGCAGCTGATACGCAGGGGATTGATTTCATGCCTGGATTGTTTTGTATATTCTGTGCTGACCCAACTCAAATCTCATATATCTTTTAAGTCTTTACTCTTAGGTAAACTTGTGGTGGTACTGAAAATGGCCCACCCATTAATGTATCTTGTAAGTCACTCCTGAACTGCTACCTTTAACCTGTCTTTGTTGTAAAATGACAACTGTTTTCTATTTAAAACCTTTCTGCTTCCATAGATATGTGTCATGACCATTCAGACAGCTGACAGCTTTTCTTCATGTGAAGTTGTTAAGAAAACTAATATGTGAATTTTAAATTTGTTAAAAAGTCCAGCAGCCGCAGTAGTAAAACTCCTGCTTTAGCTCTCATTTTTCCATGTGATATGTAGGAGTTGAAATAACTAGACATGGGAAAATTGGTCCATTGATAATTGAATGATCCTGATTCTTCATTGTGATTCTTTCTGATACACCAAACTGGAGAGTAAAAGGTGCATTGGAAGGGAGGATGAATTGCTAGTGCTTTGTGCTATATTTGAATGTGATGTGTAACAAACTTTCACTTCAGAGACCTGAGGGATTTTATTTGATTGCTTATTTCCAAACACTCTGAAAAGAAACTGTGAATCTATATGCTTGTTCTGAATAATGTCTGTAGAGTGTTATTTCCAAATTAATCCTTTTAGGAAAAGTTTTAAGATTTAATTTGGTAGGTTTCCATGACAGGGAATTTTTTTTCCAATTTATTTAAGAAGCTTTAATTTAAGTTTACAGTACCAATTTTGGTAATTCTATCCCATTCACTCTTGTAGGGAATTACAACATTTTGCATAATAAAAATAGACATGTTTCCATTCAGTTTTCAAATGAGCTCAAAGGTAGAAAAGAACAGGTACTGCTACATAAATGAGTAGAACATGTTTAAACAAACTCAGTTGTTCCCAGAAGGAATCAACAGCAGATACGGTCAGCATTAAGTCTTTAATTTTGCTGCATACATTACTCCTTTTTTATGTATTCATTTGGAGCTAGATTTTCACAGCCTTTCTTCAACTGTGTATGACAGTAAATCTGTTACGTTTTTCAATCACATGTACCAGAGAAGGAAGAAGTAAGTTGCCCTTCTGATGTGTTTGTCTATGTGTAATGGAGGGGAGTAAATGGGGAAAGAATAAGAAGCTCTACCTGCCCTATTTCCAGTCCCATTGGTCAGAATGTTTGGCTAGATATATAAATATGAACAAGATAAAATCCAGATGGGATAAAGGATCATCAAATAACACTAGTCTATAGACTATTTTTATTGATAATATTTTCCAGTCCATGGATATCCCTTTTAGTTTCATGTTGGACAAATCAACAGTCCTTTTACGCAACTATTTTTGCAACACTCTCTGCTCAGGAAAGAGTATATCATCTGGAGACTCCCACCTGGTGTAATGTCAAGAACTTCTATACAAACCAGATAATACAGCCTCCTGGCCTGCATTAGTAGGAATATTGTCAGCGGGTCAAGGGAGGTGATCTTTCCTTCTATTCAGCACTGATAAGACACAACTGGGGTACTGTGTTCAGTTCTGGGCTGCTCAGCACAAACATATGGACTTACTGGAAAGGAGCCTATACAAGGGCCAAGAAACTGTGAAAAGACTAGACCATCTCTTCCATGAGGAGAAGCTGAGTAGCCTGGGATTGTTCAGCCTGGAGAGGAGAAGGCTCAGGCAGGATATTATCAGTGTGTGTAAATACCTGAAGGAAGAGTGCAAAGAAGATGGAACAAGTCTATTTCCGGTTTTGCCCAGTGACAATGGGAACAAAATAAAAGACATTAAATTCCAGCTGAATACAAAAACCCCAATATTTTTGCTGTAAAAGTGGTTAGACAGTGGGACAGGATTGCCCAGAAAGATTGTGGAGACTCCATCCTTGAAGAAATTAAAAGCCCAACTAGACACAGTCCTGGGCAACCTGCTCGTCGCTCATTAGGGGGTTGAACTGCATGGAGGACCCATTCTGTGGTCCCATGAATATGAAGGTCAGCTGGTATCACCCAAATATAAAAGTAAGAAGGCAGATCAGAGACGTTGCCATACATTACCTGAGTGTGGAGAGCAGTCAGATAGCTTTCTAGTACAGAAAGTCTCAGAAGAATGCTGAAGTTTGCCATAAACAAAAGACAATAAAAAACAATATAAAGAAAAACAAAAACTTGGAGAACTTTCTGGGGTATAATATCCTCTGTTTAAATCTCTGCACTACTGTGACTGCAAGTTTTGTTAAGTTTTATTGTTTGTTTATTTATTTACAAGAGCAACTTATGATAAAGGCATGAGGAACTTCTAAAAGACAAAACAAAACTAAACAAAGAAAAAGCCAGAAAGGAAAACTATTATGAAATAACTTTTTTTTTTCCTAAGCACAGTCTGTGATAGTTAAGCATTTGAATAACACATTTCAAATACTCCAGGACCGTGAATATAATGCAAATATATACTTTTAATTTTAATTCTGATATTTTCATTGCAATATCAGTGAGAGTCAAATGAAACAGACACTTACTGTAAAACTAAAAAGTTTTACAATGTGCTGTAAAATTTTTAGAATGTCTTTGTAAGTGCCTGAATGAACAGAATTGAACTGTTCCTGAAAACTACAATGAAATCAAATCTTTACAAACCTCTCAACATGTTGATTTCTGTGAATTCCTTCAGAGAAAAGATGATCCATGCACATAATAATTTTTTTTCAAGTTTTGGGGGAGGAAATATTGAACTTTTAAGTAATTATGCAGTTCATTTATTAACTTTAACTATTAAACTTTAACTATTTCTTTCACATTGCTTTCACATTTAGACCGAGTAACCTTAATGGAGTCCCAAGTTAGCTACAAAAAATTCTGGTGGTGTGTTTTTGGTATTCTCTCTGTCTGAACGATACACTCATTAGTTCCTAAAATACCTGTTTTCTTGATTACAGATCTTGGATCCATTTTTTTTTCCTGGTGCTGGTTCAGTGCAGCTGGCAGCAGTGGAGAGGTGCGCCATTAAAGTCAACAGAATGGGAAGAGATGAGAAAAACAGGCCCAATTTTGTTATTGAGTCTGTGTATAGCTTTCCCATGGATAATGCAAAAATTATCCTCACTTTTCTCACACATCTATGGCATTTTCAAGTTACACATCCTAATGGGCAAGACTGCTTCTTCATGTGGTTTGAAATAGTTCTCTACAAAATATGCCTCTGATACACATTCAAAATTGACTTCCAGGATGCTTGTTGTATATCACCTGGAATTTGATTTGCACACCTTATTTTCCTTATAGTTGCAAAATGGTAAAATCAGATCAAAAGGTCAAAAACATATGACGCTCTTGGTGAAAATTTTTTAAGGTATTCAACAGATAAAAATGTAGACCAACACTTCTGGAGGAATTTCTATATGGCTAAATTATGACTTTTCCACATTTGTTATGACAACAGATTTTGTTTTAAATCTGAAGTGCTGCTCGGAACTCATTTTCACAAGTAACAATAGGAAGTAGGAACTAATTTCTGCGTTAAAGGTATAAGCTGTTATGACCAGCTAATATTCGTGAAAGAGTATCAAACCAGGAAACCCATGTCTTAGAAGTCTGTAAAAAGGGAAATATTGCTGATTCAAGTGCTGAACCCATTCCAATAGTTTTTGGTAAATATCAACAGCAAATATCAACAAACTGAATATACTTGATTGCATTTGTATTGTGCAGTTTCATATCCTTTAGGTAGAGCTTTTGGTGACCCTTCTGAGCCTGTTGATTTCAGTCCTCCTCCAAGAGCTTTATGTATCATGAACAATTTGCTGGGCCTTTAGTTGCAGAAGGAAGAAAAAAAGAGTTGATACTACACTGGGGTAGGAAGTAGGAGAGTAAAATAATCCTTTCTTCTTAAATGAACAGACTTGCTTGATCCCAAGGATACAATGAATAACCACAATAATCCAACCATTTTTGAGTGCCAATAAAGTATTCCCAACTACTGCAGGCTGCTGTAGTCTTGTAATGTAAGAGGTACCTGATGTTAGTAATTGCAAATGCAAAAGGACTAATGAAATGATAGAAAGTTTTTTGCACTTCATTTGATGTGGCAATTGTTCCCTCAAAATTGCTGAAGAAGTTTGCATTTTTACAAACACATTGCTACACCACTGCACCCCAGTACTCTCCAGGAATGTAGAAGTTATTTGTGAAAATGTAGACACAAAAGTATTTTACAGAAACCCACAAATTTCTTACACTTTTTGTTTCTGCTCCAGGGTTTTTAGTAGTTTATTGTGAAAATACAGGAACTGATTTTCATTTATGTTTTGTTAATGTAACTAGAATGCATAGGCTAGTTTAAATTACTGTGATTATGGTGCTAAGTTTAACATCCTTTTAAGCATCGTTAGGAGAGTGAGTCCATAGATACACTTCCTTGGTGAATAACGGCTAATGTGTGCAGTCTGCAAGCCACAGGTGATTACACAGCACTGAATTCATTATCTCTTCTAAAAGTGAGTATAAAATGATCTAAAGTATGGAACTAGAATATCACGTTTTGTCAAGGCCCAGTACTGTGTCTCTTGCACTTCCAGTTGGGAGTTTATCAAGTAATTTAACTAAGCAGGTTCACTGAAGCTAAAAAGGTTAACACATCTAGCAGATTTAGTCTCAAAAAATGCTTGTCTACAGAGATTGGTTAGGGTCTGGTGATATTTCTACAGGGTATGGTTAGTGTGTTTCTCTTAAGGAAAGATTGTACTGTATTTTTCATCATATTCTTTCTGATTATGCAGTGAAACGCATCTCAGAGACCTTCAGATTTCTGGTAGACTAATTTCACAGCTTGAGATCAAAATTTATTAAGAGCTCAGTAGAGTGAAATGGTGTGTATTGTAGAAATATATGTACACCTGGAAGAAACAGAAAACAGAACTAGAAGAAAAGGTTTGGAGACACTCTAAAGTTTTTGTTAACTGTGAAAATGTGTTGTAGCCTAAGGTAACCTCTGTCTGTGAGTTCTATCCCATCAGGGCTAAGTGACATTGACACAAGACTCTGTAAACAGTGTGAAATCAGTTTTAACATTTAAACTTGCTGTGCAGAGGAATGTTTGCATGCTAAAGACTCCAAAGGAAAAAAGGAATGCGAGAATAAGTGCCTCTGATTTTTGAGCTCAAGAATGCTTACTTTCTGAATAGCTGAATAGCATGTTAGAGTCCTTGGGTGTTCTACTATAGCATACATGAACTTACAGTTTCTTGATCGTCTGGAAAACATGAACCCACGTTTGCCTAAGTGCAAAAAAAGTCTTGAAGATGCTTGGAAAATCCCAAAACCAATCAGCTGTTTTTAACCATTATTAGTTTTCATCTGCACTGTACATCCCAATCTTATATGTTGGCCTTCTTGCAGCCTATTGTTTCTTTCAGTAAACATATTTTCTACCTGGTGTACCAAATTTTTTTTCTAAATTAACTTCAATTAATTTTAATAGAAATTGTCTACATCCTTCACTGACACAGGTAAGAGTAGTGCTGTCAGAAGCAAGGCAACAGGGGTGGGTGGTATGTGGTGGGCAGCTTGCCCATAGCTGTCTTCTGCCAAACTGAATCAGAGATCTGGTGACTTTATTCAAAATCCACCTAGAAAACAGAAGTAACACAAACTTCTTCATCAGCACAAAAACTGTCCCTGAAGCAAGATTTTAGTTCATTTCTTATTCATCTTTGGAGTGCCTTTGCCATATCTACAGCTGATGTTAATCAGCATAACTGTACAGACTTAAAAAGAAAGTTACGCTGGTGTTTGACAACAGAAGAGACAGATGTCCTGATTTTACTTTTTGTGTGCATCAGATATTTGTGTAGGAGCTGGCTTAGCACCTGCAATTCAGTTTTTACTCTCAGCTGCTAACAACTTCTAATGATACTGACTTTGCCTTCAACTGAAGTTCAGAGGTTAAAAAAGTAAATAACAAAACAGGTTTCCCCATTGCGTTTCCTGAGTTTTAGTATGCTTTTTCTTAATTAAAAGTATTTTTCAACAAGTCTAAATGAATCATATTTCGTAGAGTTCTAGCTTAAAAAGAAACACAGTATGTTGCTTCTTAGGTAAAAAGCAGGGCTCACAATCTAGCTAGCCTCCAAGACTACTTGCATGCTTTCTCTCTTTATTTGTACTACCAAAATAAATATGACATCTAGTCAATAACTTAATGTTCAAAGGATAGGGTTTGGATGTCACTCTCCTGTGTTCTCTCTGGAAATCCAGCTTGCTTCTTGAGAAATCTAGAAGCTTATTTAAGGATTTAAATGCTTTTAACCATATAATTAGTAGCAATATAAATTGGCAATAACAATCTTTCAAATTCTTTGCTTTCAAGGACTACTTGCACACACCAGTGTTCCTTCTGCTGTTAATTGTCAAATAAAGTAAACTTCGTGTTTCACACACTGTTCAAAGACAACAGTGAGCTTCTGCAATGACAACAGTGTACACATACAGTGCAATTGAAAAGCTGTCCTTCAGGGATCAGCTTGGGGTGAAGGCATTTCTGGAAAGAAAGCAAAGACATATAATAAGAAGGTAGATCATACGTTTCTCTAAGTTGATGTATATTTACAATAGCTGGGTACTTGGAACAGTGTGTTAGATATTGTCTTTGCATCCAGCTTTAATGAAATAATTATTTTTGAACTTAGTGTAAGCCCTGACTCATGCAAAGATGGAAGACAATGTATGTAAATAGCCTTGCATTATGTTGGTTTTTTTGCCTTTCCTCCCCAAGTTTTCTTTCCTATTTTCTCTCTACATACAAATATAGTAGAGTAATTAATCATATGATATTTTGGGTTTGACAGCTTTAGCCTCTTGAATACATTTATATCATCAGCCAGAGCTTCTTTATGCCACATCCTTTTGCTTACTATATCTTGCCCAGTAATTCTTAATGCCATCTGCTATTCACCTCAGACAGCATTATACAGCTACTCAGGGATGATTGTCTATCTGGGAAATCAATAAACTGAAGCTCTATTAATAACACACATTATAAGGGATATACCAAAATGACTGTCATGTCTTCTTCTATGAGAGCTGTCTTAACATAGAGGAAGCTGTCAGAAACCCATTAGAAATAAATCATTCTGACACCATCGTTCTGCTTTTTTAATAGCAGGGTGTTAGCACCTCAATATTTCCCTGTGCTAATAGATTGGAGGTGGGAGTGGAAACAAAGTTCACAATCACCAGCAAGAGACTTTCAAAGATTGAGTTTTTGTGTGATATAAAATGAAAGCAACAGACCAACTTATTATCTCTTGCCCTGGGGTCACTGTTACAGACTAGTGATTCAAACACACTGATTTGAGAGGCATTTGGAAGCATGCCCGCTTAGTTGCAGTGAGGGACTCTTGAAAAGACATGTATCAGAATAAAACTGAAAATTGCTGACAGAAATCAGAGCAATTTAAATTAATGCCAATCCTTATATGTTGTATGCTTGCTCATAAAATGTGATAGTACAGGATCATATTTCATCTCGGGTAAGAAAAGTGGTCTCCGTCTGACCTTAGTGGTTACGTACCCTGATTTGAAAAAAACAGCCCTTTGCAGTCTACACCTCCATCCTCCCTTTCATGGGATGACACAACTGAAGTGTTATGATTTCCTGGTCTGCTCTGAATATTACATGACTCTCACAGCAGTCAGCTGCAATCAAGGGTGTGGGATTTTTGAACATAGCACTTAACAAGTGATCCAGGTTGCCCTTTAAAATAAGTAGCATTGGTAAAGAGGAATGGAAGGAAATTTGCTGTAACTTTTCCAGTCATTCTTGGGGCTATATTTCACAGCAGATGGCTGTAGCTTTTCGGATTTACACAACTCTTTTTTCCACTTCTCACATTTTTTTCAAGACTGACTGATGTCCTATAATCCTTAAAGAAGGTCAGTCAGCAGGTTCTGTTTATTTAGCCTATTCTCAGACAGGGCACATGCAGGAAAAAAATCATGATCATTCAGGTCCTTAAGCAACAGAAGCCCATGCATTACTGTATAAAGTTGAATACATGTTCTCCATTCCTGTGGGAGAAAGATAGCTCCCAAGGCCCTTCTGAGAGGGAAAGAGATGGATATAGCATATCATGTGTAAGACAACAACAGCTAGCACCCACATGTGGAGATCTGTTTTGCTAGGTAAATGTGTCTGCAGATCCCTACCTGCGGGACTTTACAAGGTGAAGAGAGAAGACAAAACTGGTCTCAACTGGTGCATGGAAGTCTCAAGTAGCTCTCTGTCCTGTAACTTCAGCCATGGTGCAGTCCTGTCCCCACATTTGTTAAAATTATACATGGAGGTTTCAAGGATTCAGAATAGTTTATAGGAGTTTATTTTAAGATCTCAGTAAACCTGAGGGGATTTGGAGGCTCCAATAGGTTTTGAATTCATTTGGTTTTACTGGTAGAATTTTGTGCAGAATTAACTGCTTTTAAACTTCTACAGGTAGACAAATGACAGTTTCAGTTGTTTCTTGTTATGAAACGCAAGAGATGCTGAAACTGCAGGTTCGCTGAGAACACAAGACAATTGAAATGAAGAAGAAAAGTATACGGCAGTGTCTATGTGTAGAAAACACCAAAAATTTACAAAGCAATTAACTATAGCTATAGCTAATTAGTTATAGCATAGATGCTAGTGAAATAGCAACCACAACAGTGTAAATGTAACTCAAATTCAGAAAAAAGATTTTGGTAGATCATTCTGTGAAATGTGGACTTTCAGGGAGTCTAACCCTTAAAGTTCTTGCCCCGCAGCAACAAATAATGCATTCTATGACACTACATAAGAGCTGATGTTAACCTTGGTTGGTTACCTGTTTGTAGTTTATAAATCCTAGTGTAAACAAAACTTTTAATTTATGTATTTAACATGATTTTTGGGACCATAGGATCTCTTTCGGCAGTAAATTAATATTTAGTTAGTAATTGTGACTTTATATAGACTTTATGTATCTTTAACAGTCTGGGGAATTTTGACCATCTTTGCTAGATAGAAGGTTACGCAGATTTGCTCTCCTTTTTTCTTATTTTTTTATTTTTCTTATTTGTTTTTCTTTCCTTTTCCTTTTCTTTTTTCCTTTTCCTTTTCCTTTTCCTTTTCCTTTTCCTTTTCCTTTTCCTTTTCCTTTTCCTTTTC
>WKFP01015010.1:584450-603829 GCA_011057875.1 Pterocles orientalis
TATGCCAGCTCCTTTTGGGGCTTGTTTAGCAGGTTTTCTGTAGGTTGTTTATTTTAATACTGAAAAGTGACTGCAAGTTTTGTGAGCGGCTGCAGGTTTCTTAGTATTGTTGGAGATCATGCTGAAGATTTGGTGTTGTTGGCGGTTGGTAGCATTGTCATGAATTGTCTTTACCAATTAATTTGTTTTCTTTTATAATTCTGTTAAGTTTAATGCCGGCTCCATTCAGGGGCTTGTTTTAGTAGGTTTTCATGTAGATTGCTTATTTTGGTGGTGCTTATTACTAACCGTAGTGATATTGGTAATCATGCTATTCTTACCCCATTACTATGAGATTTTGTGTTATTAGTGAATGGTAAAATACTCATGGATTGTCTTTACCAAGTGATTTTCCTTTTCCCTTGACTCTGTTGTATACCCCACATTTTCCCTTTTCCCTAAACAATTATATGCATTAAAATTATAAGCCAATATGCAATTCTTTGGTGTTGTTTCACCTTAATTTGCCCCAAGGGAATGTATATATAGAACCTCCGCGAACCCCACTCGTCCCACCCAGGGTGGTTCTATGAGCTGGGTTGCGACAGTTTGTCTGAAGCCTTAATTAACTGACGCAATTTTGGAGAAAGAAAACAGAATAAATAGTCTTTTACCATAGTTGATATTCAGTTTGTGCAGTTTGTCACTATATATTCAACATGAAATGGACATTTTTCAGAGTGTCACAGCTTGTAGGGGAAGTTAGTAAATTTTGCTACCCCACCTGACAGAGCCGGAAAATAAACAAGCCTTCAGGCACACTAGTCTGTTAAGATTTCCATCACAAGTATGTGTACATAATCTTATTTAGTTTAATTCTAGAAAACTAACAAATGTGATTTACCAATTATTACTTAAAACAAAACATCTACAACATGCTTATTTACATTTGAACCAAACTACTGAAAGTCAGAATGCAGTTTGTTGTTTAAAATGCACTAAACAAAGGTATTAGAAGAAACACATTTAAAAGAAAACTCATATAAAACTGCTACACAAAGGGTGGTAACTTTACAAGGTGGTTGTGCAGTTCTGCTGGAAATTTTGTTTACATTTCTTCTCCTGGTATCAGTAATGTAAACATTATAAGTTTTCTTAGAAGACATTTTTTATTAGGAAGAAGTCAAAAAAAGTTATACATGTATGTATTAACACATATATAAATACATTTGGCTGGTAATGACTCTCGAGGTCTTCACACTAAATGATACAAACCAGTTTTATGCTATTTACCAAAGAGCCTATGTCAAAAGATCTTCTGCAGACCCAGATCATGCAAGAAAGCTGTTTTAGATCTCGGCCTCTGTGATGCTGAATGAACAAGAGAAAAACCTTAGCAGGATCTCCTGTGCACACAAGCTCCCACTTACACAGTCAAGCTTGTCAGCAGTAGTACAACTTCGGTCTTGTACAATAAAATTTTAGCTGTGGATCTCAGATGTTACTAAGAACATACAAGGGATTGTTGAACATATTGAACAGATGGAAAAACTAAAATGCTTGGACAGTGAGTTCTCCCAGGTCAGCACAGACACTTAAAAATAATTTATTTCCAACCAGTATTTGTAACTGTCCTGGGTCCAGCTGGGACAGGGTTGATTCCTCACCCATTCCAGCTGGGAGGTGGGCATAGCTAAAGGGATATTCGATACCATGCTGACGTCATGCGCGGGATATAAGGGGAAGGTAGCTGGAGATGGCCCCCTCTTTTTGTGAAGCCCTCGGTGGTGAGATATTCATTGTATCAGTGTTTCCACTGTATTCTATACCTTGTCTTATTGTTATATTCTCTTTTCTTTTGCTTTCCTTGTGTGGTATTATTAAAAATCCGCCGTTATCTCAACTCACGAGGTTCCACTTTTTCTTATCCTTCCCCATCTTACCGGGAGGGGACGGGGAGGGGGGTTGCGACCACGTGGTGGTGGTCTTGACCCAAGACAGTAACCTACTTTATCTCCAAATTGAAGAGATGAGTTTCATATTGGATAATTCAGATCCTGAAAATTAGTCATGTAAAGTATATTATTAATATAAACCAATAAAACTGTTTTTGTCTACATGTTATTTTAAATATTTTTCCTTTCTTTTACTAAAACTTCATATTTCAAGTTACTTTTTACCTGAAATATTACTACTTCAAGCCCACCCACCCCCCAAAAAAATTGTTGATCTGGAAAATAAACCATTCATATGTGTAAAGGACTATTCATGCAGTTTTGCAGAAACTGCAAATTGACTGTCAAGGCTCCAATAAGGCAAAGCCTTGTGATGTCTCAAAGCATTCCATTTGTAGACTCTAAGCACTATTCCTTGCGGATAAGAATGACCGAAGAATACATCAAAGGCCTTACTCCCCTCACTAACATTGGACTCAGTCTTGCTCTTACAACAAAGTAGCAAACCCTTGCTGAGTAAGGCCCTGTAATAAATAAAGATAAAGGGCCGGTGCCCACCACCTGAGGACTCCTGAGATACTGATAGACTGATCGAGCAGCCCCCCCCCCCCAAAATGCTGACGCTCATCTCCAGGGATCCAAAGAGTGGTGAAAACTTTTCTCTCCTCTCCTTTTCGTTTCTTTTTCTCTTCAAATGCCTCTTAATCTCTCTCTCTCTTGGACACTTATGGCAACACTTTATAAGTTTTATGCCAGCACCTTTTGGGGCTGTTTTAGCAGGTTTTCTGTAGGTTGTCTATTTTAGTACTGAAAAGTGATTGTAAGTGTTGTGAATGGTTGCGGGTTAAGTGATTGCAAGTTTTACGAACGGTTGCAGGTTTCTTAGTATTGTTGGAGATTATGCTGTCATTATCACATTGCTGTAAGGTTTGATGGTGTTGGCGGTTGGTAATGTTGTCATGAATTGTCTTTACCAAGTAACTTGTTTTCTTTTATAATTCTGTTACGTTTAATGCCAGCTCCTTTTGGGGGCTTGTTTAGAAGGTTTTCATATAGATTGCTTATTGTAGTGGTGCTTATTACTAACCCTAATAATATTGGTAGTTATGCCTTCTTTGCCTCAGTCTTCAATAGTCAGACTAGTTATCCTCAGGGTATTCAACTCCCTGAACTGACAGGCAGGGACAAAGACCAGGACAGCCTTCCCACAATCCAGGAGGAAGCAGTTAATGATCTGTTATGCCACCTGGACACACACAAGTCCATGGGGCCAGATGGGATCCACCCGAGAGTACAGAGGAAGCTGGCAGGGGAGCTTGCCAAGCCACTCTCCATCATTTATCAACAGTCCTGGCTAACAGGGGAGGTCCCAGAAGACTGGAAACTTGCCGATGTGATGCCCGTCTACAAAAAGGGCTGTAAGGAGGACCCAGGGAACTACAGGCCTGTCAGCCTGACCTCGGTACCGGGGAAGATTACGGAACGGCTCTTCTTAAGTGTGCTCACACAGTGTGTACAGGACACCCAGGGGGTCAAGCCCAGCCAGCATGGGTTCATGAAAGGAAGGTCATGCTTGACCAACCTGATTGCCTTCTACGACCAGGTGACCCGTCTAGTGGATGAGGGAAAGGCCATGGACATTGTCTATTTGAACTTTAGCAAGGCTTTCGACACCATGTCCCACAGTATTCTCCTGGAAAAGCTAGTGGCTTGTGGCTTAGACAAGAACATTCTTTACTGGATAAAAAAATGGCTGGATGGCCAAGCCCAGAGAGTCGTGCTGAATGGAGTCAAGTCCAGGTGGCGACTGGTCACCAGTGGTGTTCCCCAGGGATCAGTTTTGGGGCCTGTCCTATTCAACATCTTTATTGATGACTTGGATGAGAGGATTGAGTGCTCCCTCAGTAAGTTTGCTGATGACACCAAACTGAGATGGTGTGTTGACCTCCTTGAGGGTAGGGAGGCTTTGGAGAGGGATCTGGACAGGCTGGACCAATGGGCTGAGGCCAATTGTATGAAGTTCAACAAAGCCAAGTGCCAGGTCCTGTGCTTGGGTCACAACAACCCCCTGCAATGCTACAGGCTTGGGGGTGAGTGGCTGCAAAGCTGCCCAGCAGAGAGGGACCTAGTGGTGCCAGTCAACAGCTGGCTGAACATGACCAGCAGTGTGCCCAGGTGGCCAAGAAAGTCAACGGCATCCTGGCTTGTATCAGAAATAGTGTGGCCAGCAGTACTAGGGAAGTGAGTGTGCCCCTGTACTCGGCACTGGTGAGACCGCACCTTGAATCCTGTGTTCAGTTTTGGGCCCCTCAGCACAAGAAGGACATTGAGGTGCTGGAGCGGGTCCAGAGAACGGCAACGAAGCTGGAGAAGAGTCTGGAGCACAGGTGTTATGGGGAGCGGCTGAGGGAGTTGGGGTTGTTTGGTTTAGAGAAGAGGAGGATGAGACCTTATCACTCTGTACAGCTACCTGAAAGGAGGGTGTAGTAAGGTGGGTGCTGGCCTCTTCTCTGAAGCAACAAGTGATAGAACGAGAGGAAATGGCCTCAAGTTACACCAGGGAAGGTTTAGGCTGAGTATTAGGAAAAATTTCTTCACTGAAAGAGTGATCAGACATTGGAACAGGCTTCCCAGGGAGGTGGTGGAATCGCTATCCCTGGAGGTGTTCAAGAAATGTGTAGATGTGGTACTTAGGGACATGGTTTAGTGAGTCAGGTGGTGTTGGGTTGGACTTGATGATGCTTGATGATGCATGATTCTATGATTCTATGATTCTATAATTCTTACCCCATTTCTAGAAGATTTAGTATGTTATCAATGAAGTTACTCTCGCGGCTATAAAAAAAGTCAAAATTTTTATTTTGTTCGTAGGTGACGAATAAACAAATAGCGCTGGGCACAAGGGGAGCATCTGCTCTACCAACAGGCGTGCCTTTCCACAAAGCTATCCCTCTATTTATTCCCTGAAATGTTGCACATCCATTAAGTTTCGCCGTACATTCATTCATTCATATTCATTTCCCAGCCCCGCCTAGCCCCGCTTCTTATTATAGTTAACTAAAGATTCCTTTAGGGGTCCAAGGAGTCTCCTTTATCTTGCAGCCTTGCGGATGTTGCATTCTCTCATCTCATTTTGATTAACTGTTCCTTCCCTTATCGTCACGGTTTTGATCCTCTCATCCTGACTTTTCTGTTTCTTCCACCCAATTACTGGAATCATGGGGGAGAAGAGAGGATGCTTGAGAAAATCCAGCAGGAATTTACTTCTCCATCACTGTTTGGTACATGAATTCATACAATCTGGAGGGGGTGTGGGAAGCAAAGCTGTCTCAAAAACACATCTGTGTTAATGTACGTACATCAAAGTTCATAGAGAAATAAGGAGAATGCACCTACAGAAACAACTACATTAATATTTTCATATCATTTGATTTGTATAAGACTAAATCCACAGTGAAACAATATATGATTACATCATTCAAAAAATTCTTTAAACAGAGGATCCCTGTCCTACAGCCTGAAGGGGAAATCCAGTTTCACAGTCTCTCAGCTGAAACACTCAGCTCTTTACCTCAAGCACCTCCACTGAATGAATTGTAAAGGAAGAAGCAAGGGAGGATACACCCAGGTGATACTCCACAGATTAGCATCTAAACATGTCCTCAACTCAAGGCAGGCCCATGGCATTTCTGTCTTTGTGAGAGCAATCCTTTGTTTTAAGCAGCTTTTCACTCATAATGTCCTCAACCATACAAGGATAGTAAATAGTAATGGGAAGCTCCCAATATGTGTGCTTTCAAATGCTAAAATTGACCTCAGTGTATGATTCAGTTGCGATGTTGTAAAGTGATGTGCAGTCATACAGAAACGTCGTACTGCCTGAGGAGGCACTGCACTGTGTGCAAGGAAGGTGTTAGCTCAGCACAGGAACGTCATCATGCCCTTTCTTTCCTCCCCTGCATTTCAACTGCGTTTGCTGGAGAGAGTTTGTTTCATGTTGGTATAACTTCCCTCACATCTTTCTTGGAAGTTATATCATTACATACTTCCAGACAATTAAAAAAACCTGCAACACAGATCACAATTCAGTCAGTATTGTTTCATGAACATTAAAAATGCCAAATCTCCATTTCTATTAACACAAATCATAACCTAATATACCACAAGTATTATTAGTGGATGGTAAAATATTCATGTGTTGTCTTTACTAAGTAACTTCCCTTTTCCCTTGATTCTATTGTATACCCCACATTTTCCCTTTTCCGTAAACAATTATATGCATTAAAGTTATAAGTCAGTATGCAATTCTTTGGTGCCATCTCACCTTAATTTGCTCCAAGGGAATATATATATAGAACCTCTGCAAACCCCACTCGTCCCACCCTGGGTGGTTCTACGAGCTGGGTTGTGACAATATGCCAACCGGTTTGATTTATTCAGAGTAGATGAATTAAAGGAGCAGGTGAGCTATCTGGGAGCTGAAGAGTTGCTGAGCTGCTATCCATCGTGTTTGAGAAGTTGTAGAAGTCTGCTGAAGTTCTCCCTGTCCCGATCCAAAGTCGGGGAGGTTTCAATGTAATCCCAGGACTGAGGTGAAGACCAAATGAGGTCAGATACCGTACACCTGAACCAACTTTATCAACAACAATAAAACGTAAGAGCGAAAGGAAAGAGTGGAAAAAAAAGGTAGGAATTAAGCAAGACGACAGGATAGAGAGGCAAGAAACAGTTACCACCCAAGTTCCCACAGTGGTCCGACTATCCACAGGCCTTGGACGATGAACACATACCTTCATGCACACATGCGCTCACATGCCTCCCCACACACACATGCCACAAAACATGCACCAAAACACATGCCCATAACAGCCCCTCCCCCCCCCCAAAAAAACACACACCCCAAAACACATGCGTACCCAAAACACACAGCATATGGGGGTGCTTTCCTGTGGGCTTTTGTAGCTGGTCTGGAGAAAGTCCCTTGGGCTGAGGGTTTCCATGGCAGCGGTATGTCCAACACATCCCACACGTCCAGCACTGCCTCTCAAGCATGCCCACAGGGTACATGCACTTGCTGCATGCTCCCTCATGGTGCACTGCACGTGTCCCAGCACGTGGTGGGGGTCTTCACGCCACACCAGACTGGCTTCACCATGCAATGTCAGTAGTAGGCACAGTTCAGTTTCCAATCAATCTTTGAGAAAAATGTCCAAAAGTTCAGTCTCTCACACCCCCTGTCTGGAAAAGGGGAAACATAACCCCCATTTAAAAAAAAAACTAAAAAGGAAAACCTGGGGAACTACAGGCCAGTCAGTTTCACTTCTGTGCCTGGCAAGATCATGGAGCAGATCCTCCTGGAAACTATGCTAAGGCACATGGAAAATAAGGATCTGATTGATGACAACCAACATGGCTTCACTGAGGGCAAATTGTGCCTGACAAATCTGGTGACCTTCTATGATGGAGTTATAGTATTGGTGGATAAGGGAAGAGCAACGGACATCATCTAGCTGGACTCATACAAAGCATTTTACACTGTTCTGCATGGCATCCTTGTCTCTAAATTGGAGAGACATGGGTTTGAGGGATGGACCGCTTGGTGGATAAGGAATTGGCTGGATGGTCACACTCAAAGTGTTGTTGTCAACAGCTTGATTTCCAAGTGGAGACCAGTGATCAGTGGCATTCTTCAGGCTTTAAGATTGGGACTAGTGTTGTTTGAAATCTTTGTTGGAGACATGGACAGTGGGATTAAGAGCACTCTCAGAAAGTTTGTTGATGACACCAAGCTGTGTGGTGCGGTTGACACGCTGGAGGGAAGAGATGCCATCCAGAGGGACCTTGACAGGCTTGAGAGGTGGGCCAACGCTGACCTCATGAAGTTCAACAAGGCCAAGTGCAAGGTCCTGCACCTGGGTCAGGGCAATCCCAAGCACAAATATGGGCTGGGAGGAGAATGGCATGAGTGCAGCTCTGAGGAGAAGGATGTGGGAGTGTCAGTTGATGAGGAGTTTAACATGACCCAGCAATGGCTGCACTTGCAGCACAGAAAGCCAACCATGTCCTGAGCTGCATCAAAAGAATTGTGACCCGCAGGACAAAGGAGGCGATTCTCTCCCTCTACTCTCCTCTTGTGAGACCCCACTTGCAGTACTGCATTCAGCTGTCGGGCCCCCAATATAAGAAAGACATGAACCTGTTGGAGTGAGTCCAGAGGAGGTCCACAAAGATGATCAGAGAGCTGGAGCACCTCCCCTATGAGGACAGGCTGAGAGAGTTGGGGTTGTTCAGCCTGGAGAAGAGAAGGCTCCAGGGAGATCTTACAGCGGCTTTCCAGTACCTGAAGGGCACTACAGGAGAGATGGGGAGGTAGTCTTGATCAGGGACTGCAGTGCTAGGATGGAGGGTAATGGCTTTAAGCTGAAAGAGGGTAGATTTAGATTAGATGTTAGGAAGAAATTTTTTCCTGTGAGGGTCATGAGGCACTGGAACAGGTTGCCCAGAGAAGCTGTAGATGCCCCATTCCTGGAGGTGTTCAAGGCCGGATTGGATGAGTTTTTGAGCAACCTGGTCTAGTAGGAGTTGTTCCTGCCTGTGGCAGTGGGATTGGAACTAGATGATCTTTAAGGTCCCTTCCAACCTAAACCTATGATTCTATGATTCTGTGATTTGGGATAACTCTGTTGAAACCTGACAGATTCTTTTTTCCTGCAAATTGATTCATTGTTATAAAAGGCCAATCAGCTTTTCGGGGAGTAACATGCTTCACAGCTGTAAATTGGTGTGGCTCCAATGGCACTGATAGACATAAGCTGATTTTGTATTGCCTTAGGATCTGGGACAATCAAGGTTGTTAAGGAAGCAAACTACATTTCAGAGCCTGAAAACTGGCAGGAAGTAGCCTTTAGTATATTGTAAACTTAAGAAAGCAATGAGAACCTCAGCATGTGCACACCCTAAAAAGGAAATCTGGAAGCAAAATCAAATTTTCCAAAACTATGAAAAGTCTACTTCAAGAACGTTGTTGTGGCTTCCTTGGCATATGCATGTGATACAAACTAAAGAGTTTTATCTCCACCCACTTGCACACTGACTGCTTCAGAAATGGTAGTAAAAAATCCCTGTTTTGCTGTGCTGCATTTTGTTCTTTTACACATCAATCAGTGTGTGGTCCAAGTCTTGTTTTCCACACATTGTTCAGATGCTCCCCTCACATCAGATTTACTTGTCTCCTCCTTGGACCCGAGTGCTTCAGTCATGAGCAGTCCATTTATCTTTACAGCACTCTTTGGAGATGAGTTGAAGTTACAGCCATTTCAGGATCTCCATCTGAGAGCACAGACCTTTTTTTTCCCCCCTCTTTTCACAGCACTTTCACATTAACATCTTTACCTCTCTGTATAACTTCAGTTCAAAGGTAAGTGATTGACTCAACCTCAAAAGGGCCCCTGCCAACTCATACTCCACATTAGAAAACCAGGAAGGCAGATGCAATGCTTGCTGTGATCAGTTGGCTGAAAACCTGGCCAACGTTGTTGAAGAAATCTGGAAGGAAAGGAAAGGGAAAACAAGTTCTGTGCACCAGCATCCCGCTGTCTTCACTGTGAAAGAGACTGTGTTCCCCTTTGCTGGCTGGTAACCATGGTGCTGCTTCCCAAAAGAAATACATTCTGTAAAATTTAACTCTATCCAGATGAGGGGTTAATATTTTATGTAAGAGAGTTTAAGTGCCTGCTGTGAGTACCACTGTCACTTTTGTTATAGGAAGCATTTACGACGGGTATCAGACAAGACATGGCATACCCTTGGTTTTGGTTTTGGCTACCTTTCTTATTACGTGAAGTAGTTGTATTGGATTCCTTTTGAAACAGCATGTGGGATGGGCTGGCCAGTATCTCTGCTGGGTCCCCAGAAGTGGTGTGAGATTCTCTCTCTGCATACGCACGTGGAGGCTCTCATAGAGATGGTTACCAAGGGATGTGACCAAACTAACACTGGTCTGTAAGCTGGCCAGGTTCTGGGCACAAGGTCAGGCAGGACTTTCTTTCCGAAAGCTGCCTTTAAGATTTGACTGCAGGTCCCACTGCTGTTGGATCACATTCTCCTGCTAGACAGACATGTCTGTTACAAATAAATTAACAGGGATGCATCAGAAAAAGCAGGGGAAAAAACCCCATAGTCCAGCACATATAAACTCCTTATTTTCTTACAACAGAGGTTTTTCAACAAGCAAAAATAAAGGGAGGAGTGAGAACTATTGTAGCAAAAAAGATTACTCAAATTAAATTTAATTAACATACTCTTGCAAAGCAGTATTTAAAATTGAAACTAATTTAATAAATACATTAATCTTGGCAGCTAAATGGAAATTAAAAAGTAATTCAGTATGCCCTTTAGTTTCAAGAAAAGTATTAAATCTTTTACCAAATTATATACCTAGGATAAAGGAGACTGAGGAAAGTTATGACATTTGTCAACATATCTGTCCTCTCAAAAGTCCTCATGGTTAATAATTGTCGTGTTACCCGACCTTTTATTACTGAAGGACCACTTCACCTCTGAAAAACAACCCATAGATCTTCTCTCCAGTATTATTTGATAGCTGGAAGGAAAGGTAGTTAAGAGATTATTTAACGTTTATGTATTAAAAAATTCTGGTTTGTACAAAAATGGAACATGCAGTTATGATTATGAGTGATGTAGTTAAACTTCCTGATGATTAAAGAAAACAAATCAAATTACTTTATATCTGTCTTCAGAAACTGTTATGTGTTGCCAGCTTTCCATATGTATGTATTTTTTCTTTTTACTTTTCTTACCATTTCATTCATGAGTTTTTGGGAGGGGAATTAGTTGACTCAAGAGGCTCTTTGGGTGACCACCAAAAGACTGAACAGTGTTTTAGAGAGCTGATCTCTAGTCATTAAATTTGTATGTGGTATGAATCTAAATATTGAATTTGGGTGGATTATTGTTGCAATAGTACACTGGATAGAATGTGTGCTAATGTGTGTTAATCTTGCATTCAAAACCAGTCAAGATACTCAGGTCCAGTTCTTCAGTCAATAAAAGTGACTGAATCATATTTTTTTAATGGTATTTTTGAAGCAGACCTGGTCCATCAGATAACATCTTCTGTTGAAAGCTGGAAAATATGCCGATTCAATGTGCAATGTATGTAGTGTTTTGCATCCTGCAATCTTGGCCTTTGCACTGTCCAAAAGAGTGGACATTTTGTCTGGCTCTGTGCTTGTGCATTTAAGTTTCCTTCCAAGCAAAGCAGGGTACCTGCACAAGGGTCTCGTCCAGCTGTGCAACAAACACGTGGTCATGGTATCTATATTGGAACCAGGTCTCTAGGGCACATCAAACCTGTACAGAAATGTGGGTACACCAACTGGGACTTTGATCACTAAATTAATGAATTGGAAATCTTACCTCTGATACATGAAATTTGAATTTTCTAACCCAATCAGGGAACTTTTTCTAACTACATTCCAGGGACTCATAGACTAGGGATCATGTTTATGTCCCCTGAAGGGTGAGTGTACTCCTCATTGGGCAATCTTAATAAAGAGAGGGGAACAAAAGGGCCACTGGGTTTGTACTTCTCTTGATTAACTCATGCTTGACAATGAAGTGGATGATGAGAGGTCTCACTTCCAAACTTCAATAAGACAGTCTTCTGGTTTCCAGAATAGCTTGTAAATTAAGCTGAGCTCAGCAATTACAAAGTTATGGAGTCCTTTAAAGAATTAAGATAGCTTTTCTTCTGAAGTATTCCCTCTAGATCATTGCCAGGTATTGTCAGTACACTGTGGAAGTGACTGTGCTTAAGACCCACTAAACAGAGGTATCTGACAGCGTGTGACATGCCATAGAAGAACTTGTTACAACAGGAAGGCCTTCAGCAGAACTCTGCAAGATGAGGGCTCTCAGAAAGGAATGCTCTCAGCTCACAGATCAGAGTCAGGAAAGGAGTCCAAGGGCATTCTGCTTGTGTTTAATGTTTGTACTGAATCTATAAAGGATCTGGGTTTTTGTTCCTTGTAGGATTAGAATTCCCACAGAGAACACAAAATGTGGTGGCTGGATAAATAATAGGACAATTTGAAAAACAGGAAAGAAAATTCTGCGACTGTATTAGAAACAATTAATTGATTGTGGTTTTATATAAACATATGCTTTTATATGTATGTGTGTTTATGCATATACATATAGATGTTACGGACATATGGATTATGTCTCAAATATCACATTTTTCTTGAACTTTGTTCTCATATCAAAGTTATTCTTCAATATATACTTGCTGTTCTACTTTAAAGAGCAGATCAAGATAAACGTTTTTTAAATCATATTTTAGGATTAAAGAGATCCCACATGCCATTGTTTACATATGTGTGACAATTTTTCTTTCCTCTACTCCCTGTGTTTTGAAAGTGTCCAATAGCAAATCCATGCATTTAAATTTAGCCTCCTAGATTATCTGGCTGTGCTGAGGACTTTAGGATTAACTTCATGAAGCTGGATTAATAGCATTTTACTTTCTTGATGGCTGTAATTTGTCCTAAAGCTTTGTAAAATCAGGCTAACTGCATTACAATGGCCACGTAAGTGACTTTATTTTATTGCAGTGTTTGCAGCAAGAACCCCAGGTTTTCCAATAAAACCCCATTCTTAGACTTCCCAATAACCAACAAACTAATATTTTAATTGCCTTTTCTAAATGTGTGTTTCCCCATGTGTTGTCTCCCTTTATAATGCAACCCAAATTTATAATATAACATACGAAATCCCAAAGTAAGAGTGTACAAACACTTCTAAACTGATTCCATTATGGTAAGAAACTTTACTATTACACCTATTTGCTCATCCTGCATTTTGGAGGGTAATATGTTTCCACAGGACACTTTGAGTCTAAGAGGTAATGTTGAGATAAGGGGAATTTCAGACCTTGTTCTGCAGCATCAGCTTAATGTTGGACCTACAATAAGTTCAGGTTGACTTACCTCAGTTCTTTTAATGTTTGACAAGATTTTCGTCATGAAAACGAACATTGTGGCAGTGACAGGAAGCACAAAGCCTAGGATACATCCAGCTATATGGCAGTGAGCCCAATGCAGGGTCCCTGTGATGGTCAGGGCTGGAGCACAGGATGCATGGGGGGAGGTAGGGGGCATGGTTCATCCTGTGGAAGAGGAGGGGAAGACCTCTCTGCTGTCTGCAGCTGCCTGGTAAGAGCTTACAAAGAGGGAGACAGATTATTCTCAAAGATGCATGGTGAGAGAACAAAGGAATTCACAGCAGATACAAGTGGAAAACATGTCTACCAGGAGGATAGTTCTCTGGTTTCTGGTTGCCCAGAGAAACACTTGGATCTCCATCCATGAAGGTACTCAAAACTTGACAAGACAAAGCAATAAGTAGTCTATTAAATGACCCTGACTGGAGCAGGGCTTTAGACTAAGTGAACTAGGTCAAAATCACTCTGTTCAAGGGCCTCAGTCCAGCTGAGGTCCCTCACATACGAATGTTATTACAGTTTAAATTAACTCATATGCAGGCTTCATTTTCGTGGAAAATCCAGACCCCGGTTTCCAGATATGGATCTGAATTTAAAGATAAAATATTTCATTTTTTTGTGAATCCAGAACTGAGCTTTCTAAAAAGCAACATAACTCATCTGGAGCTATAACAACTTTTTTTTTTTTTGGTCTCTGTGGTCAGGTTATTCTGAGTGTAGAGGCAGAAATCTAGAATCTCCTCCTTATATGGACAAAAAATAAATAACTGTTACATCTTCCTTTGTAACTCTTTGTAGTCCGAATATCTTTTAGATGTCTAGTGTAGCCTACCTTCTTAAGAAATATGTGGTAAGCATAAATCAGTCAAGATATCCAAGTTTCCTCCTTCCGCCTTGACCTACTAAACAGAGACATTTAGTAGGTCAAGGCGGACTTCAGTTTTGTAAATGGAATAAAGACTTTGTTTCATCTCCATACATTTTATAACCAGGTGCTACACAAAGGTACAGCAATCTTTTGTGGAATGACTTGCTTTAAACATGACTGGATAGCATGGTAAAAATTTATACTCTGAGGATGATACATCGAAATTAGTCAGAATATCTTTAATAAGCAGCATGAAAGAAATGCACATCAGAGTTAGGAGTTAATCCAAAAAATTCTTTTTGCCCTAAAAGGAGACAGAATTCAGCTTTCATAACTAAGTACAGACGTTTATACCTATGAGTTTTCATAATATGTGTGTTCCACAGTCCACTTACACGTGGATAAAATCAGTTCTGTGATATATATAATGGAATCATAATGTTATTGCATTATGTTAACAGCATGGTTAATGGAGTTTGGTTCTTTCATCTGATGTAAACCTTGAATACAGCTACTAGAGCCTACTGGAGACATTATTGCCTCTAGGTAAAACTGGATCCTCCTACAGAGAAAGAGTGTAGTGTGCAGCGTTGGTTAAGTCTTGCACATCGTCTGACTGCAGCTGACAGACATAAAGATACACCTATGCATCTTGAGACAACTTCAGGTTTCTCAAAAACCAAGTCAGAGTTTAAACATCAGGCTAAAGGAAAACATTTATTTAAAGGTTATATATAAATAGTAATTTAAAAGTCTCAGTTACGGAGCTCTGGAAACCAGCAGTATTGCAACTGCTATTGGGAACTGAAAAACAGTAGTCCAACCGTCAACCCACAACACCTAAATCACTAAACCATGTCCCTAAGCACCACATCTACACATTTCTTGAACACCTCCAGGGATGGTGATTCCACCACTTCCCTGGGCAGCCTGTTCCAGTGCCTGATCACTTTTTCAGTAAAGATTTTTTTTCTATTATCTAGCCTAAACCTCCTCTGGCCCGACTTAAGGCTATTTCCTCTTGTCCTGTCACTTGTTACTTTAGAGAAGAGACCAGCACCCACCTCACTACAACCTCCTTTCAGGTAGCTGTACAGAGTGATATGGTCTCCTCTCAGCCTCCTCTTCTCTAGACTAAACAACCCCAGCTCCCTCAGCTGCTCCTCGTAAGACCTGTGCTCCAGACCCTTCACCAGCTTCATTGCCCTTCTCTGGACCCGCTCCAGCACCTCAATGTCCTTCTTGTGCTGAGGGGCCCAAAACTGAACACAGGATTCAAGGTGTGGCCTCACCAGTGCCGAGTACAGGGGCACAATCACTTCCCTAGTCCTGCTGGCCACACTATTTCTGGTGCAGGCCAGGATGCCGTTGACCTTCTTGGCCACCTGGGCACACTGCTGGCTCATGTTTAGCCAGCTGTTGACCAGCAACCCTAGGTCCCTCTCTGCTGGGCAGCTTTCCAGCCATTCTCCCCCGAGCCTGTAGTGTTGCAGGGGGTTGTTATGACCCAAGTGCAGGACCTGGCATTTGGCTTTATTGAACCTCATAAAATTGCCCTCAGCCCATCGGTCCAGCCTGTCCAGATCCCTCTGCAAAGCCTTCCAGCCCTTCAGGAGGTCAACACACCCACTCAATTTGGAATCATCAGCAAACTCACTGAGGGAGCAATAAATCCAGGTCATCGATAAAGATGCTAAACAGGACAGGCCCCAAAACTGATCCCTGGGGAACACCACTGGTGACCGGCCACCACCTGGACTTAATTCCATTCAGCATGACTCCCTGGGCTCACCTGTCCAGCCAGTTTTTTATCCAGCAAAGGGTATTCCTGTCTAAGCCATGAGCCACTAGCTTTTCTAGGAAAATGCTGTGGGACATCGTGTCGAAGACCTTGCTAAAGACCAAGTAAATGACATCCATGGCCTTTTCCTCATCCATTAGGTGGGTCACCTGGCCACAGAAGGAGATCAGACTGGTCAAGCATGACCTTCCTTTCATGAACCCATGCTGACTGGGCTTGATCCCCTGGTTGTCCTGTACATGCCTTGTGAGCACACTCAAGATGAGCCGTTCCATAATCTCCCCCGGTACCAAGGTCAGGCTGACAAGAGTGTGGTTCCCTGGGTCCTCCTTATGGTCCTTTTTGTAGATGGGTGTCACACTGGCAAGTTTCCAGTCTCCTGGGACCTTCCCTGTTAGCCAGGACTGTTGATAAATGATGGAGAGTGGCTTGGCAAGCTCCCCTGCCAGCTCCCTCAGTGCTTTTCGGTGGATCCCATCTGGCCCCTTAGACTTGTGTGTGTGTCCAGGTGGCGTAGCAGGTCATTAACTGCTTCTTCCTGAATTGTGGGAAGGTTTTTCTGCTCTTTGTGCGTGCCTGCCAGCTCAGGGAGTTGAATACCCTGAGGATAACTAGTCTGACTATTGAAGACTGAGGCAAAGAAGGCATTAAGCACTTCAGCCTTTTCCTTGTCCTTGGTGGTAATGTTCCCTCCTGCATCCAACAAGAGATGGAGATTCTGCAAAGCTCTGCTTTTGTTGTTGATGTATTTGTAAAAACATTTTTTATTATCTTTTACCACTGCAGCCAGGTTGAGTTCCAGTTGGGCTTTTGCCCTCCTAATTTTAACTCTGAATGACATATCAAGATCCCTGTACTCTTTTTGGGTTGCCTGACCCTTCTTCCAGAGACTGTAGACTCTCCTTTTTTCCCTGAGTCCCAGGAAAAGCTCCTTGTTTAGCCAGCCTGGTCGTCTTCTCTGGCACTTTGTCTTTCTGCAGATGGGGACAGCCTGTTCCTGTGCTTTGAAAACCACCCCTCTTGAGGAATGTACAGCCATCCTAGGAACGCTTGCCCTTCAGGACAGTCTCCCAAGGGGGTCTTCAAACCAGCGTCCTGAACAGCCTAAAGTCTGCGCTTGGCAAGTCCATGTTAGTGGTTTCACTGGAATGTCTCCTTAATTCACTCTATATTGATTGAGAGACCTATTGATTGTGAGTGTCATGTTATTTTGGTCTATGGCTATTTTTTACCACTTATTTTCTTCAAAACATATAATTGTTTGAAATGTCTCTCTTTGAAACTGGAAGCCAGTAATTGTAGGGTATCTGGTTCATACTGTAATTAATATAGCTCTTCTTGAACAATGAAATTTGTTCCATCAGACGTATATTGAGACCTTTGTTTATGAATGTTCTTTTCATAAATGATACATTCTATGCCCTCTGTTTATTACACATTACATTTCATTCCTCATATAACACAAATCTATGAAAAATATTACAGTTGTTTACTACACTAGAAAGGCACTCATTAATTATCTTTATTGAAGGCTTTTGTGAAGGTTTCTGTTTTAATGTTGTGCTAAAGAAATTTAAAATTAACTTCAACTCCTAGGAACCTGTTGTTTGTATCAATAGCTGAACACTGCTAACCCAACTATGAAAAAAGTAAAGAGATTTAAAAACAATTTACTCTTGGACTATTTATCTTTTGCTATATGGATAAAAAGGAAAACCATTTGGCTTGGTCCTTTAATTTATCCTATCTTTTCCCCTATTTTCTGCTTGGTGGTTTGGATTTTCTTTCCTTTTTAATCTGACAGAAGAAATATTTTAAGAATCATCTGGCGTCAGTTTTTTTTTTTTTAATCTACATCTGTCATGAAAACAATCATAGTATCACTGAATAAGATCGTTGGCGCAGCAAAAATCATTGGTCAGTCACCTACATATTATGGTAAAGTACAATCACAGCAAGAAGTGGTGTACTTCATGTCAATCTCATTTTTAAAGGGCACACTGTATTTAAAAATCCTCTTTCCTTAAGATGCTAGACTCAGGCAGCAAAATGTTTTTTTCCCGTTATTTTATTTCATATGGTGTTTGTTTAATGAAAGAAATATGAACAACTGGGTCAGTGGGGACCAGAACGTGGGATTCTCCCTTTCCAAGTCACTGAGTCATAGTCATACTGGCATTTTTTCCCTTCTAAAAAATCAATATTCTTTGCTGCACCAGTGAAACTGCTTCAGTAGAAGGGAGCTTTCTTTCTTTTTGTGACTAAGCCGGGCAGTAAATCAGTTCTTTTCAGGGATGAAGACAGCAAATATTATCTGACAGTCAAGAGAAGACCGTGAAAGGTGGACAAAGAAGATCAATAAAACAGAGGAGATGTCATCTCCCTCAACAAAATGTGCAAATCTCAGAAAGAGGCAATTTGTCTTTTCCTTTCACTTGTAAATCTGCAACTAGGATGCTTCCATCAACTTCTTCTGTTCTGCTAGGGTAACAACAGTGGGTGCCACTTGAATCATTCATCAGAAAAAAAAAAAAAAAGACCCCGTCTTTAATTTAAAAAAATATTTTCTTACTTTAAAGCAATCTATTTTCTGTGTGGTAATTACCAATCTTCTTTCCTATAAGTTACAGAAAATATGAAGGAGAAATGTGTGACAACACTTTCCCTATAGTCAAAGTCAAAGACAAATCCAAGCTTTTGCAAAGTCACCGATGTGACTCAGAACCCTCCAGTTCATCTCAAAAACAAAACTGGAAAAATTTAAAAAGAAAATTCTCTCAGGTCCTTATTGATTTGTCAGGTTTTAGTCAAAAGCACTTAAAATACATCTCACAACACTTAAGCTCCAACAAGTTACCATATACAAGTTACCATAGACCTAGGTGCAGCTGGGAACCTGAAATGATCTTTAAGCATTAAAGCAAATAAATACAGATTCGAATCTGAAACTAGAGGGCAAAGCGTAGCTCACATTTTTGTCATAAGGGAAGGATAGTTGATTTTTCCACTCATGAGAAGAATAGTTTGTTTCTATGGGGTTTAGGCTTCTACTTCCACCTTCTAGACTTGCTTTAGTGCTTTTCAGAATTTTACTGAAGACTGATTGTATGTCATAAATATATGGTAGAAAGAAAAAAGCTGGCATAAAAAATACCTGACTGCTAAAAAAGCAAAATGAAAATAAACAAAACAGCCCATATGCTCCATTTTTTTTTATGAAGACCTGGTAAGCAATACTTTTAATATTGAAAGTTAGTAACGATGATTAGATACATGTTTATCTGGTTCATTGTTTTGCAGATAGACAGTCCTTCAGATGAAGCCCTTGCTTTAACTGTGTCGTGGGTTAAGCAGAGGAGAGTTGTTTTTTTTTTTTTCTCCTTCTCTTCATAAATAGCTAGTAAGAAGCTATGTTTTGGATTCCTGCTCAGGAGAGAATTGATAACAAAAGAACGTTTATAGTTATTGCTAGGACATTATCAAGGACAAAATACATTCAGCGTCTCTCCCCTCCATAGACAGAGCGGGGGGGGGGGAGAGACAGTCCAGCTTCTAGCTTGGGATTTGCTTTTAGGTCAAGACTGAGAAGCAGACTGACCAATTATTCCATCCCATGCACGTCATACCCAGTATATAGATGAGGACTCTTCCGGGAGGCCTGACTTTGTCACTTCCCTTGGGCTCCAGATTCATCTCGCTTTGGGTTCCTGCATTCGCTCTCCGAAGGCCTTTCCCCACCCCACCCCCCCCCCC
>WKFP01015010.1:606351-634261 GCA_011057875.1 Pterocles orientalis
TCTTTGTATATAGTATTATTTCCAATATTATTGTAGTTTAGTTATTAAATTGTCCTTATCTCAACCCACGAGTCCTCTTTGCCATTTACCTCTTTAATTCTCTCCCCTATCATTGGGTGGGGGCAGGGACTGTGTGAGTGGGTGTGTGTGGTTTGGCCCCCAGCCAAGGGCCAACTGCTAATCGGAGACAAGGCTGCCCAGGAGATGCACATGGCAAGTTGTGTGTGGCTCAGCTGGCACACCAGTCAATCAGTTGTGCCCTTCTGCTTGTCTTTCCAGAAGTCCAGACTCTGGCCAGACCACACAGCCATCCCTCCTTGTCAGTGAAGACACAGACACTCATATTAGTCACACTTGCACCTGTTAGGTTGCTCCAGGAGGAGCATGTAAACAAACCCAGTTAGTAACGGCTTTTACTCGATTGTTATGGAATGGTGATCCATTGGCAGAAGGATTTTTCCTGTCATCAGTTTTCTTAGTCATCTGCTTCTGTCCTGGTAACAGCTTAAGATATTCAGATGCTTTATTTCTCTTCTCTCTCTGACTGAGGAATTTATCTTCTGTGCAACACTGAAAGAAAAAGGAAGTTATTCTCTCAGACACATAATTATGTAATGTTTTGTAGCCAAACTTGAGACTAAACATTGTTTACTTGGTTGCTGCATTTAGCAAAATTTTATGCCAATATTTCAATTTTGATTGTACCTCAGAATGCAAGGGACAATGTGTGCTGTATGGTGTATTAATATGCATATCTACGTGTGTGCAGGGAGAGAATTCAGTATTAAAAGAAACGCAACATGAAAGGCTAGATATAAAACACATGATATAGAAAGGGAAGGTGTCTGTACTTTGACCATTACACCTAAGCAACCTTTACTTTTTAAGCAACACTTATAACGTTAAGCAATGTAATTTGTATGCCAGTTGATATTGAATGATGGTGTACTTCAGTCCTGGTAAAAACAAATTCTTACAATTGCTCCTTTTCACGGGTATTTGAAGGAGGGGGAGGTGGATCCAAAGAACATATGGGTCAGCAGTCCTCAGGAATGAAAAGAGCTTGGGGTTTTATTGAAAACCCCATTAAAAACAATTTATTTTCCAGAGACAGATGCTCTATCAAATATTAATGAACTTTGCTATTTATTGAAGAAACCATTTCTCAGGGTTATGGGAACTAGATAGAAATCTATTATCTAAATTAGTCCTAGAAACAGAATCAAGTTCTTCTGGTGCCTTTAGGAGACATTTCAGTTGTTGCTGACACTTTAAGGTAAGTGGTGTCTTATGTACAACAATGTTTGCCATTTAATGAACTCATTAGTAAATAAAAAAAAAAAGATGCTTAAAAGCTCAAAACATGCCAGTATTTCTCTCTTTGTGCCATGAGGACAGGATCATGGTCTTTTGAGGAATGGTATTTTAGACAGCTTGGGATTTGTGATAAATCAGGACCCAAGTCTTTATTGTCATGCACTTTGTGAAGTTTTTCTATACTTACAGAAAACACAGGCCGTCTGTGATCATGTAGCAACGGTGTACATGGCTTCCCAAGGGATTGCCTTGCACTATGGTGGTTGAAACCACTAGTCTCTGACAGCATGGGGCTATTGAATGTGTTTAAACCCCGTTTCCCACCACATATTCCCTTTCCTAGTCTCTGGGAAATGAGTGATAGGAGAAAACACATGCAGAAACTAAACACATAGTCCCTGAGACTTGGAGTGGCAGGAACACCAGTCATTTTATGGGACAACATGTCAATCTTTTGTGCCGTTTTAGACCTATTAGGTTCCCTTAGCTACTTTTACAAGACATTTTTTAAATCCACAAAACCTGCAGACAGCTGGACTGTGTGTATTGCACAGGTTAGCATGAGCAGCAGTTTGTAAATCTCCTGTGCTGTGTTATCAGTGCTGCATGGGGAAGAAAGGCAGCGGAGCCCTCTGTGGCTTCCTCAGTAGCTCTGCAGAAGAAAAGTAACTTAATATGAGTCACTTTTCATCAGTAGTTAAAAATTTCAGATGTTCCTAATCTTTGATCCTGACTCAGATGCCATCTCCTCTTGCACCCTTCTGTAAAAATCTGTCTACTTTCAGTTGTGTAACAAAATTGAAAACACTTGCTGGCTTCAGGCAGTAGAGAGACAAATTAGTTGATATTTTGACCTGTTTTCCGGAACATTATGCTCACATAAGATGTATCTTTTGTGATTGTCAAATATTCAGCATGTGTCCACAGTGTTACATCAACATGATTATAGGTATTTGGCCAATGGTAGTGTGGGATAGAAATAATTTAGAAAGTGCATCCAGGAGGAAACGAATGGCATCCCATTAAATAGTGTAATAACAGAACAGAAATGTTAGTAGTCATCCATTTTTGTGATGGATTTTTGCCCTGTAAAACACATCATGCTGCCTACTAAAAGTAAATAGAGTTGCATGTCTCCAATGAGCATATGTGTATCTCTCACTAATAGAAGATATACCAGTGTGCTGAGAGAGGACTATTCCCTGAAGAAACTGGAGATTATTTTAGTATAGTTCCTCTTTTTTATTAAGCACAATAGCTAATAAAGTACCTAGACCGACACAACAACTCTCAACATCTGTTCTCTAACCTCTACAGAGCAGTAAAACCTACCTTACATTAAAGTTATGTATTATCATCAACACCTGCAATTCTCTGCTTTTTTATACTATAAAAAGCCAGTAACCATAAAGTGATTAGGAATGTAAATGGAAAACTGTGAGTGATACTCTGTTAGTAGATGACTAATACAGGCCAAATCATCATGTGCTTAGGACAAATTTAGGACAAATGCTGGGGGCAGGAAGGAGGAGAGACATAAAAGAGAGTGAAGAAAAAGGAAAATAAAAGTAAAAAATTTCCCTTTTTTTTCCTCCAAAGTGTCCACATCTGCTTTAAACAGCTCAATGACTTCTTTACAGATTTCCAAGATTTATTTTCTTTTTTGTGGTGATGCAAATATATTTTTGTTAAAAATATTATTTCTTAAATTACTACTCATATTAGTGCCTGAAAAATAATGAAAAAAAAAACCTGATGGAAATTAATATGAGGGGTTTTTGGGTTTTTTTGTTTTGGTTTGGTTTTTTTTTGTTTTTTTTTTGTCTTTTGGAAAAATCTTCCAAGTCCTTAGGCTGTAGATCTTCTCTTATTTCAGTTAAGTCACTAACTACAGAATCAGCATTAGATAACCCAAATTTCCTTTCAGTCTTTGCCTAAAATGCATTGTGACTATAATAAATCTCATTAGAGATGAGAAATTAAATATATATGTATACATATCCAAAATGCACTAAATGTATATGCTTTTAAGCATGCAGATCTTCTATGGTAGAAACACATCATTGAAATCAGAGTAGCTGTATCAGATGAGTGATAAAACCATGGTTAAACTTGTCTGACTGGGTGACTGTGCTTGACTGGGTCGTGTCTTGCCTGGGTACTTGTGCATTGTATTTGTTCATATGCTCTGTGTCAAAGGCATGACCAGAGTCAGCACGAAATGTTTGGATTGTTAGGGATTTTTTCCATTTTGTTTGCTTAACTGTTTGATTGGGTTTTGTTTTGTTTTGGCTTTTTTTCCTCTTTTTCAGTATGATCACTTCTGCAGTAACTGGTCACTATAGCATCCATCCATATCTCACATAATTATTTGTCTACCTTACACCACTGACACCTCAGCTGTAGTAAAAATACCAGAACATATCTGAAAAATAGGGTTTGGAAATTTTTTTTCAGTGTAACATATATTTGGAGGTAGATGGGAATAATACACTTACAGACAAAGTACAGCTTGACTGGGAAGTAGATTATGCATAGATCCATGTACTAAAGGCATTTCAAGTTCCTTAGTGGAGACACAATTGACAAAAACTCTCTTTTCTTTGCTGAGAGCCAAAATTTTGGTTTTTAGAATTTGTTTCTAACTTTTTTAGAACAGATAAAATATACTTTAAAAGTACTTATATTCTCTTGGAAGGAAATAGCTCAAAACACTTAGGAAAAATCTACAGAAATAATGGGCTTGTAATGGTAGTCAAAACAGGAGCTGGTATGAGAGTTTTGTCATGTTACGGGATTTTTTTTATCACAGGATATACTTTTGAGCTCTTTCTTTCCTATGTGAGCAACTCGCATTTCATAAATAAAGAATTCACTCAAAGGTAGAGTTAAAAGTGATCAAAGATGCCATAATATTATAAAGAATAGTGGTGTAATGGTGTTACAACAGCATAAGATCCTCACTCCAAGATCTTGTCAATTATAAGAGGTTTAAAGTTTTCACCTATGCAGTGGTTAATAGAAAATACCCGCCTAGTTAAAGTTGAAGATATCTTTGTTTTGTTCATATCAATCATGCAAGAATGAATATTATTCTGTGTTTGGATTATTATAATGACTTAATTGTGTGTTGATGTTATATTACAATTTTATACTTGTGTACAGAGATTTGACCCATGAGTTTCCTGCCTTCAGGCTGATTTTTTTTTTTTTTTTTTTTTTTTTTTTTTTTTGAGTGGTAATTCTAACCAGAGTGTCTGAAAGGTTGTTTCTAACTTGTGACTAGAGACTTGCACCATGTTCTGAGCTTTATTGACAGTGTATGTCAACAAACAGAATTATTCTGGACAGTTGCAGCTGCCATTGGACTTTACCTGTATTTGCAAATGGTAGATGACTTAATTACCTTTCATGAGCACAAATGCCAATGTAAAGAGGAAAAGATAGAAAAACAAAAAGCCAAATTCTGAAATGTTTCTTTCTCAGATATTAAAATAATATGTTAGCCACTGAGAAACTTCTATATTCCCTAGGTACTGTAGAGACAGTGCATATAAGCACACAAGGAAGAACACATACAGCCCTAAGATTTCCCATTCGTGAGGTCTGGACTTTATTTAATCATACTGTGAAACTAAAGTACTAAAAATGCTTTTGATTTTCACACTACTCAGGCTTGCAAAGATGTTACACTGTTCAAAACAAGCTTTTTGTATGCAAATTCCTTGATGTAGCTCTGTTCAGGGTTAACATGCTGGTTTAAAAGTTACGCAAATTATAGCTTCTTACCCATGAAAAAAACCCTGAATTTACTTGGATCAAGATTGTGACCCCTCTGTTCTCAAATGTTATAAAAAACTACTTTGTCTTCTACATTTTCTCTGTTGTATACAATTATGCAATAATTTTGAAATAAATACTGAGTAGACCTATGTTTGTCCATGCCCAGGGTTAGTTTCTGAATGGGCTTTTCAGGCTACAATTAGTTCTCTGTGTGAGTTTAATCATGTACCTATGTCTTCACCATTGTTGACGAAATCATTGATTGAAGCAATTTGCTATGCTCACTCAGCTCCAAGCTTTTGCCGTAACAAACCCTGGTAAGGCTGACAATGTAAGTGCCAGAGTACTTGGAAAGGCAACTATGTTTAATCCTCATATTTTTCTTTTCTACAGGGTTGGTTTGTTGTTGTTTTGGTTTTTTTTTTTGATTGATTCTGTCAAGAACAACTTACTAGATGATTAGCTTTGCAAAAGTAGTGAAGGTCTTTGTGACAGCGACCTTTTTACTAAGTGAAAAGGAAAAAAAGAGAAAGACTTATTGACATAACACCTGATATTTTTACATCTGTTTTTGATGTGATACCACAAAACATTTGCCCTCATTTGAATAGTACCTACTGAAAGGACTGAGGATGTTGTTTCTCACCAGAAATAAAGAAATTTGCATAATACAAGAGATAGATTCTAGCTCAGTATGAAGGAAGGAGAGGAAATTATGAGAACTACACTATCAATTTTTAATTAACACACTTTTCCTCCATTTTTAATGAAAAAAATATTTTGGACTGAAATATTTGGTGCCAGTGTTTACACTTGTAATAATGCTGAAAGGAAAGGCAGCACACAAAATATGTTGTAAAAAGTAAGCCATTGCAAGGGTGTAACTGCAATTCAGTGGCTGTCCTCCCTCTTCATGCAGCTGTGGCTTTGTAGTACTGACTTTGATTTCCTTGTACTGCACTACTGAGACAAAGAACCACGAGATATACGGTTGCTAGGAGCAACTCTCTGCAGTAATGCTTATAGCAGAACTAGTAAAATTAATTCCTGTTTCAGAGGCATGTCTTTAGATTTCAAAGCCATTTGGATAGAGTTGTGGAGTCTCAAGTACATTACAATATCACAAAATCATGTAAAGGTTAATTCTAAGCTTTTGATTTTCCCTTCAGCACTGTATTAGGTCTGGCTGGGGTGGAGTTCATTTTCTTCATAGCAGCCTGTATGAGGCTGTGTTTTGGATTTGTGACTGAAACAGTGTTGATAACACACTGAAGTTTTGGCTATTGCTGAACAATGCGTGCACAGTGTTGATATTTTATTTTTCCCACACTGTACCTACAGCAAGCAAGCTGGGGGGACATAAGAAGTTGAAAGGGTACACAGCTGGGACAGCTGACCCCAACTGATCAAAAAGATACTCCGTAACATATGGCGTGATGAAAAATATGTTAATCTAATGAGTAAGAAAGAGAATGAACATTTCATGAAATAGCTTTCTTTTGTACAATATATCAGTTTTTATTGAATCTGTTGTTTTTCTTTTAAGTCTGTAAAGTTTCACACAGTGTTAGCATTGGTTCTGCTTCAAAAAATATCTTTTCTCCAACATCTAAGACCAGGCACAGGAATGAACACCTTAATGTTTATTTATAACAGTGTGCTGGGCCTGACAAAGATAGAATTAATATTCTTCATAACAGCTAATATGGTGTTGTGTTTTAGATTTTTTACCCAACCAATACTGATAACACACTAATGTCTGTATCAAAACCTACTCTGTTTCTCACCTGGCCCCACCTGTGAAGAGACTAGGGAGTGTGCAAAAGACTGGGAAGGGACAGAACTGAGCAGATGACCCAAAGAGATATTCTGTAACATAATGTCATGCTTTAGCAATGAAAGGGGAAAAAGGGGACTTTAGGGACATTAGCCATCTTTTGCTCAGGCACTGGCTAGCCGGCCATCAGTCTGTCCATGGGAGGTGGTGAGAGATTGCTTTTGCATTGCTTGTTTTGTTTTGCTTTCTTCTCTCTTCCACTTATCCTTCCCTTTCTAAACAATTTTGGTTTCATTGTTGTTTGTTTTGTTTGTTTTCTCTTGTTTTTATTCTTCCTTCCCAGTTCCACAGGGGATGGCAGCAGATGTGAGTGAGCATCTCTGTGGTGTTTACCTGACCACTGGCGTTTACCCACAACAAACTGTGATTCTTAAAAATATGTATATTATATGGGAGAGCCTTTACTTAAACATGAGACTGAAATTTATGATAATAACTGAGTGTTCACATACATTTTAAAAACAAACAAACAAACAAAAATGCAAAAGTGTATAATTTAGTTAGTTCTACAGCTGATTAGATTCACAAAGACAGTAATAACTGACCCATCATTATAACTACAGAGAAAAACATATTTACAGGAAGGTAAAAAACAATTCAAAACAGAGAAAGAGATAAGCAGCCCAGGAGAAATACTTTGGTTGTTCCCCACTGTAGAAAGGATGATTGATGAGTATTTATGGCTACTTCCAAAAAACTTGCCATTAAGCTGCAGGTCTACAAAGTTTACATCATTTTTTATATCCCCTCTTTCTTTCAATTTGAGAACTATAGATTCTGAATTACTAATTTATGTCACTCATCTTTCCTTCATCCTCTACTATCGTCATTATTGTAGTACTTACTAGAAATCCATGGAAGAAACTCAAGTATGCTCAGATTTACAAGAGAATTGTTGACTACCAGGAATATACATACAGTGCTAGCTGGCAGAATGATAAGTAGGCAATATTTTTAGCAAAACTGGGGTTTTTTTAGGTTAAAGTTTTTAGGGAAACTCATTTGGTTTGATCTTTAATAATATCAAGTTGCCTTTGCTAAGAATGTGGATGGTGAAAAAAAATAATGTAGGAGTGTGAAGTTCAGTTGGACATTAGAAGCACTCCAGTTTAGGCTGATAAATCTGATTTCCGGGTTCACAGTAGGCAAAGAAGCTTCAGTAGATGTTTATAGACACAGCCTGCAAATGCTAAATTCCTTTTACAAGCCAATATATACAGATCTATTCAGATCACAAATGACTACTTTTTCTCAGACTGGGAGACAAACACTTGGGCTAGAGATTCAAGAGTGTTAAAGAGCAGCTGTTTCAGATTTATTTTAATTCCTGTGGGAATGAAAGACTCTGGACCAAAGTTCCTGAAGGATCTGAAGAAGTACAGAAATGGCCAGGGATATCAGTATAGTTTTTCAGGAGATCCCACGTTGCTACTTCAGGACTTTCCGCTCCTTTTTGTCACCTGTAGTAAGGAGTTTCTTCCAGGAAGAAAGAGACACAACAGTAGTGTAAGCTTCCTAGACTCAGCAAAACGGGATTTATTCCATGACCAAGTGAAAAGTTAGACTTCCTACATGCAAAGCACTTCTCACAATTTGCCACTATTTTTTTGCATCATTATTATCTTTTCCTCTCAGAAAATTTTTGTTACATTTTCTACCCCATGTTTCCATAGGTTATGGCTCAACTTTGGTTTCAATACTTAGTTCTTGCTGCAATATTTCTTGGCCCCATATCCACAAGATAAATTCCCTGGCTTATTGGCTGGTTTTGTTTCTTCTTGCCAAGTTTTTGAGTATTAGTCCTGCAAACCTGAGAGCAATTCTAGTTTCAACTGGATGGTCCTTCTGCAGTTTATATTCTGTGTTTAGGCAGCTTAGCTGGGGGGGATCTAAGTTTGCTGTTATTTTCTTCCTCTTCTTTTGATAGTGTGATGTGCTCTGCTTTTCTCTTTTGAAGAAACAGTTTTCACCAATGACCTCTCAAAGCACTTTTGTGCCTGAGTCCATTTGGTGACAATCAGACTAAGGAGAAACATAATGCATAATTAATCACAATTCCAGAATATTTCTCTTCAAAACCAGAAAGATCTGATAAAATAAGTTTTTTTAATAAGTTTACTCCCTCCAAGAAACCCCCCCGTAACAAATCCAAACCTTATCCACTCACTTTCTTTCTTTTTTTTATTGGTGATTGATTAGTAATTTGCATTTAAACAATCACAGTTCTGTCTTTTCTTAGGTTTAATTATGAAAGCTGTGCACTTGGGATGTTGCATATGTTGCCCAGCCTTGTAAGTGAAGAAAAGAGCAAAGCGGATTATTTTTTTCACTCAAATTTTGTAAATTATAATGAGAAGATTTACAGATTCTTCACTGCTTGAGCTCCTGGCATGTATTCAGACTTCCCCTCTGACAAGATAACAAATCAAGTATTCAGAGATCTGTACCTCTACCTGTCAAAACGCAGCATTGCTCTCCTAGACCTTAGAGTAAACAGTAGAGGTGTTTTTTGCTGATTCATTTGTGTTGCTTAAACCTCAAAGAGTATTTTGCTTTGAAACAGTAATCTGTGCTATGTGCTCTCAGAACTGTGTCCCAGATAATCTTACTGATGAATAGATTTTATCAGTGGAGAAAACAAAAATGAGATTATTACAATTGTTCTGAGAAAAAGGGTCCATGTAAGAACGCAAATAAAAGAACAAAAGTTGAAAATTTAGTCTTCAAGTATTTTATTAGAGAGTGTGACGAAAAAAATTTGCTATGGGATACCAGACTGAACTTGATAAAATGTTGCTTTCTCCCTGGTACACAGTCACAATGACTTTTCTTTATTATTCAACAAAATATAGTAGCTGCAGCATGTATGTTGCCTTAGTGTTTAAACACATTGAACAGAATGGGAACGCATGAAATGACCAGTTTTTAGGAAATGACTACCTGATCTTTGAGGTACCTATTTATCTCCTCCATCTTCCATACTCTGTCTGTTTGACCACAGTTGTAGTTGCTATTCTTTTAATTGCAATACGGTGGTTTTCTTTAACCTGCGTACTCATGCACATGCCTTATCTGAAACTACAAAGCTATTAATATTGTATATTTGTGAGAACCAAAGGCTTTGCCTGCAAACTGGAGCATGCATGACTAAAGGTAATGTTAAACAAATGTAAACTGCTAAGGGAAAATAAGATAAACATGAAAAGAATAGAACTTTTAGCGTTTGTGTAGAAAAAAAGGGTCTTATTCTGGCAGTGGAAAGAATTAGTTTTAGAAGTCACATATTAAAGACAAAAATCAGATTGATAAGTGATATAGCAAAGAAACATCACATGAAAGAATATAATGAAAACAGGCAGGTTTCCAAATGTCACAGGATTAACCGTTATGGCAGCAATTTACTGGGTTATTTGAACTCTAGGGTGGTACCAGTGACGATTACCAACAAATTAGATGATCTCCTTTGGGCTTATATATATGTGGTGACTGGTTTGTTTCGCTTCTCTGTTGTGCATTAAATGCTGGGAGTCTTAAAATGTGTGCCTGAAGTTCTTAAAATTTTGGTTCATGAAAAATTCTAAGAGTTGACGTGAGTTTAGTTTTGGATATTTATATGGGAGTCTGTAATCTTAGTAAACAAAATAAGAATATACCAGTGCTTTTACATATTTTCTTTCACATATGGTTTCTTGAACATGGCTATGGCACAAATAGTTCCCATGAACATAGTTTATCAGTATCTGTTCTTAAATACCTCTTAGGCACTATAGACATTGCACAGGGGACAGATCATTAACCTTGATCCACTTTGTCTATAAGCAGAATATGCCTTAGAAAGAGATATGACGGATAACTTACATAACCTTCCACCACTTGCACAAAACTGATAACCAAGAGGAAAACAACAATATCTAACATCCCAGCCTTCAATTTGCAGTGCTCATCAGGATGATGATGTTCTGCTTTTCTGCTACAAGGCATAAGAAATTACGGAAATACACCAGCCACAAGAGAGCCTTTGGAACAACAGTTACCACCAAGCCCATGAATTCCAAGCCCTTCATCCTTTTGGATTTTCTTTTTACTGTCCAACTGTGTCCCTTAGTACTGCTGAGAGACATAGATTTGTGCTGTTATTTTATAGATTCCTTAATAGAAATTGGAATGTTGCCATGATAGCTTTTGTTCCTGTCCTTTGTGTTTCTTTGTTCCCTGACTGGGACATTAGTACTTGCTAAGCCATTTTTGTTTGCTGTCTGTATGTCCTGCACCCAAACAGCTCATTTTGTCTCTTTCCACAAGCCTTGGTATAGACTATAATTCAGTGTAGTTCTGGGAATATTTCTGAGAAGGGCTTGCTGCAAGCTCTGGTCCCAAGCCAAGTTGAACCAAGTTGTCATTCCATTTCTAAGTGTTTTGTTCTCTCCTGCCATCTCAGGCCTATTTCACTCTCATATCTTTGAGTTCCATTGTTTTTGATATATCTAACTGTCATGTTCAGTTATGATCTATATAACAAGCACTACTTGTTGAAGATAAATTAATCCCACATGGGAAATTTTACCGGACACAGATATAGATTTCCCTCTAAAAGAAATTATTTTTAAAACCATAACAAACCTGAATAGCTGGGGTTTTTTTGGTTTGGTTTTGGTTTTGGTTTTGTTTGTTTTTTTTTTCCTTTTGTTAAATTGGTACAGTTCTTCTTTTTTTCTTCTAGAAGTCTTATGAATTTTAACTCTTTCTCTCCTGATTGTTTTCAGTGCTTGCTGAACTTTTCATACTGAAAAGGTGGGATGAATTAGTCTGGTTAAATGCATGTAGCGTGTCTACTTACATTGCTGCTTTGCTACAGTCTTCACAGGTTTTTGTGTCATTGTACAATTGCTTATTTAGCAGACTGTGGTACTGTCTTTCCTTCCCACTGTCTTGCTTCACTCCAGTGGATGGTTGAAAGATTCCCTGAAAAGGAGCACTGGATAGGTAGGGTCAAACAATGACTCAAACAATTTTATTTACCTCAGCAACTGAAAAAAACCTCATGAATCAACTTCTCCAGGGCAAGCATGAAATAGCACTTGTCAGTTACCACCAAATAACAATCATTTGAGGCTAAAATTAGAGAGGACAGTATAAAAGGGTTGAAAAGTAAGAAAGAAGGGCAGAAAGACAGAGCTAAAGAGGCAGAGAAACACAAACACAGGGACACAAAGAACATCACCAATCCCTCATTCCAGCACGTCTCTTCTCTTCAAGCAGAAGTCTTTGTTTCAGGCAGAAACTCCGTCCGTGGGGTAGTGATGTGTTGACCGGGTGGTGACAGGTCGGTGGGGAGTAAAGTTTGGGCTCACTTTTATACAGTTTGGTCTGGTCTGGTCCACTCCTGGATCGCCCCTCGGGAGGTGGGCCCAGCATCCAGGTCACCTTCGGGGTTGACCTTTCAGGGGCAAAACAGCCCTGTATCCAGGTTAGCTTCATGGGCAGCTGGTTCTCCACTGGATAGATGACTGCAGCCCACAGCACCCATGTCCAACTGACAGATGTGCCCATCACTCAAGACATTAACAACAGACACGGTGTTGTCTCTTCTTTAGAAATGTTTTGCCTGAGTGATCTGCCCAAGCACTCCTGGTGGAGCCACTTCCTCAGAAAGTGTTCTGCTCATTGTTTGAGACATAAACATGGATCATCCAGGAGGGGATGGATAAGGGTTCGGTCCCTGACATCCACATATTTGTGACTCAATAGGTTAAAACACAATAGAGATATTTCACTGAATATTCTAGTTTTTCTCTTTTTCCTGGAGATATGAGATCCTGGTTTAATAATTTCTGCCTCTTCTGCTTGCTCACAACCAAGAAAAGCTTGAAACTGGATAGGTCCATCTTACAAAGCTTTCAAGCTTACCTTAATAAAAATAAAAGCGGAGATATTAAACTACTCACCACTCTGTATCACTAGAAAAAAACACCAGATTGGCCACTTTTCTGACTAGGTTTGTGGGTGTTGTGAGACATGGGGGGGATGTTTTCAAATTTCAAGAACTAAATGCATCTCTGAAAAATAGACAATCTCTTTGCTCTCAAAAGGTTCTTAATTTTCCATTTCACTACCATAATGGAATCTTGTACAAGTTTCTACTAAAGCAGCGTTAATTAGGCTCCAAAGGAACACATGAAAATGCCAGGTGTCAAAGCAGAAATATCAGCAAAGCTGTTAAATTCATGAAGAGAGGTAGGAATACTTCTTTGAATAAAGCATTGTCCTGACTGACAGGAACTGCACAAATGGGAGGTTTATTTTAGTTGAAGGTCTGTGTTGGAGAACTGATTCTGCTAGTGAAGGGCAAAAATTCTTTCCATAAGTCCCAAGAGCAAATAACTATTTGATTCTTGTTGTGTTTAAATTATTTTTGCTGTATGTTTCTAAAAATACTGCTGCTAACAATGTAACAAAATTAAAATACCTGCAGGTAACACAAAATTCAGGCAAAGTCATATCCAAATTTGACATAAACATGTTGAACTCCAAAAAAGTATTGAAATTGCACCTTTTTACACAAGATTCTTGTTTAATATGTAATATCTGCATCACTTTTTGTTTTTAAGAATCTACAATAATTTGTCATTGCCAGTTATCCCACCTAGATGACAGTAACCAGTGCTTGACCTTAACCAAATACAATGCCAGGACTTTGTCCCAGTTTCAGCTGGGACAGAGTTAACTTTCTTCATAGTAGCATCACTTAGCTTGAGGCTACGTTTTGGATTTGTGGTGGGAAGAAGGCTAATAACATACTGATGTTTGTAGTTGCTGCCAGGACAGTCAAGGACTTTTCAGCTTCTCTGCTGTGCCAGTGTCTGCACATGCAGGAGAAACTGGGATGGAGCACAGCCCCAATTCCTAGCCTAGGATTTGACCTTAGGTTTAAGACTGAGACCCAAACTGGTCAGTGGTATATTCCATATCATGCATGTCATATAGAGCATATAGGTGAGGACCTATCTGGAAGTGCTCTCTCAGGGTCACCTCTCTCTCTTGGGGTCATCTCAATCTCTCAGTCTGCTCTCAGTCTCTCGGACTCTCAGGCTCTTATCTCTTTACCTGGATTGCAGGTTTGGGACTCTCTCTGCTCTAGGATCGTTAGCCAAGAACGGGATGAGCCTTGGTCATCAGGTGGTGAGCAATATCACAGTGTATCACTTATTTGCATACTTGCATATTTCTTTATCTATTTCTATTATTATTATCATTATTACTTTCAATATTATTGTAGCATAGTTATTAAATTGTTCTTATCTCAACCCACGAGCTTCTTTCTTTTCCCTTTACCCTTTTAATGCTCTCCTTCATTCCTGGGAGTTTGAGTGTGAGCGAGCAGCTGTGTGGTATTTGTCTGCCAGTTGAGCATGTTAAACCACAACAGACTTTTAAAGGTAAATTCTGTCTGTGAATGCTCAGACCATTAAAACAGAATCACGCATCCACAGAATGTCTGAGGTTGCAGACAAATCTGGACATGCTTGTTGAAATCCAGCCCCTTGCTGAAGTAGAGTCCCTGTGACTGGGTTGTCCAGGATCATGTCCGGACAGGTTTTGAATACCTCCAAGGATGGAAACTCTACAATGTCTCTGGGCAACCTGTGCCAGTGTGCAGTCACTCTCACAGAGAAAAAAATGCTTTGTGATCTTCAGAGGGAATCTTCCTGTTTTTTTCTATTTTCTTTTTTCCTTGCCAGCGGAAAAGACAACTCTGTCTTCTTTACTCCCATTCGTGAGATCTGTGTACATACAGACAAGATCCCACTCAAGCCATCTCTTCTTCAGTCTGAACAGTCCCAGATCTCTCGGCCTTTTCTCATACGAGAGATCCTCCAAGCCATCACCATCCTCACAGCCATGTGCTGGAACAGAGGGAAGGATCATCTCTTTCAGCCTGTGGGCAACACCCCTCTTAAAGCAGCCCAGGATACTGTTAGCCTTCTTTGCTGCAAGGGCAAATTGCTGTGTCATGTCCAACTTGGTGTCTGTCAGGACCCCCAGTCCTTTTCTGCAGAGCTGCTTTCCAGCTGGTCTGCCCCAGCCTGATCTGATGCCTGGAGTTATTCCTCCCCAAGAGCAAGATTTTGCATTTCCCTTGTTGAAATTCAAGAGGTTCCTGCCAGCCCATTTCTCCAGGCTGTTGAGGTCCCTTAGAACGACAGCACACACATCTGATCTGCCAACTACTCCTCCCAATTTATAAAATCAGTGAACACCAGTGAAGTGCTGAAGGTACACTCTGACCCATCTTCCACAGGATACATGAAGAGGTTCGGTAGCATTGGCCTCAGTATCTTCCTCTGAGATACACCACCAATGACCAGCCTCCAGCTGGACTTTGTGCCACTGGTCACTACCCTTTGAGTTCCTTCAGTTTCCAAGCCACCTCCATGTCCAGTTATCTATCCCATAGTTCATCAACTTGTAAAAAACTAAATAATAATATTAGGAATAATATTTTACAGAAGATTCTTTCTTACTAAAATCTATTTTTTAGAGAGGTCAGAAAGTGGTACAAAGATTAATACATTAATATATATAAATTATGTATACCAACTTTTGGAAGCCATTTTTTTCTGCCTTTCTGAGCATTCATGGTTTTAGCTAGAACTGTTCAGTCTAATGAGCAATTTTTAAAGCCATGTGTCTGACTCTTGACGTATGTCTGTTTTGTGGAATGTTTGACGTATTCCCAGTGTAACTAACAGATATCAAGTAAAGTGCTCTCCAGCAAATACTGCAGTTTTCTAAGCCAGTTGTAGAGCATTAACTTACATTGCTAGCCTTTGAAAGTTTTAACAATAGAGCTTTGAATATGAGCTTTACTTTGACAGGCACTTTATGGAAGTTCTGTATATAATTTAACAGAGTACATTGTCTGGTGCACTTAAGTCCTTTGTATGTGCTGAAGAATGTAACATTTATGTATTTGGATAGAAATGCAAATTCCTCTTATTACCACACATTTAATGGGGACAACTATTATTTAATTATTTTGCAAGAATAAAGTGATAGAATTTTTCAATGTGATGTTATTTAGCCTGTTGTACTAAGGGCGGACAAGTGTTTGTGTTCTAAAATTTAAATATACAATTATTTTTCTCTCAAGTATTTACTGAGTTGCGAATGATTTGCCCATATTCATTTTCTCCTGCTGAAGCACTTCTTTCTGAACAAAGCAATGTGACCTTGTCAGTTGAGAAGAACATAGCATTCAGCTTAAAATCTTTTAGAGATCGTTGGCTCTGAAATTAAATTACATATTGTGTTGTTTTCACATATATTATGGAGAAGAATTTAAGATCATCAGAGGCACTTTTTATTAAAACTCTGACTTTGCAAATACATTTCTGTCATTATTATGGTGATCAGTAATGCTACCACCTGGAGCTTTGTTTTGTGTCTCATTTCTAATTTTTTCTCAGAAAGCCAGATCTAAAGTTACATGAAGAAATTACTTAAGGGTATATATTTTTTAAAAGAATCTGACCCTCATAGGCTGTTCATAAACAAAGAAAATACTGAAAAGCATGAACTGGGAGGATCCAGTGGGAAGGCAATTTTGAAAGAGAGCAAAACCAGCATGGATCTTTAATACACTGATAAATTTAAATACAGATGTATGGTACTGGGTCATTTGATTCAATTTTTTATGTGCTTGAACCTGACAATACTGACTATTTTTTCGAAATATTTTAAAAATTCCATTTCTATTGTGCTATTCTTTGACAGAATAAGCTGCCTATCTGTTCAGGTTAAGAAAAAAAGAAGAGGGAAGAGCTTATATAACTATGTCCTCGTGTCTGATGTAAACATTTAGAATAACTTTGTGGAGCTAAGGTTCAGATTTCCTGGATTTCTTTCATGTTGAAACTAGATTATATGGAAATATTTTTTAAAAGGTTCCATAATAGAGCAGTGAAGCAAATAGTTTATTATCTATTGTACTGTCTTGTCACTCTGTATTATCAGCAAGTATGACAGATTCCATCAGTTTGTGTCTATTGAACTGTATCTAGAATATTTTGCATTGTAAATTTGTTTTGCCAGTTGACCTGGCCAAATTAAAATTGTATGGCAAAAGTTATTTTCTCTGTTTTGTTGCATCTTGTAAAAATGTCTGTTTTCTGCCCGGCACTGACAGTCTTCAATCTGGATGAAAGAATGATAGGAAACAGATGGAAAGTTTCCCAATACTGTGGGTATTGGATTGGCCACTAAATTGGAAGGCAGAAAGTATTCAAGGATGTCTGCATTCATAATATTCTGGGATGTATCCATTTGCTGCTTTGTTTTGTTGCAAAAATAAATCAATGCTCCTTTAATGATTGCTCCAGACTCTGCCAAAGTTAATAAAACAATGATGTTGACTTCAGTATTCCTTGAATAAGAGCCTGGAGCACCAAATTAATCACAGAACCACACAGAGTGACTGTGAATCTACCTTGGGCTGGAGTCCACTCTTTAGTGGCTAGAAACATCAGACCACTGTTTGGAGTGAGGCAGTAATTGCAGGTTTTAAGCAGTCAAGCTCAAAGAGCAGCTAAGTAACTACTAACTTTTTTTTTTTTAAGTGAGTCAATAAAATTAATATTTTACCTTTACAAAGACAGTGTCTTCCATCCCTAGAAAGAATCCTATTAAATGACTGTTCCTCCGTTTGCTGTTTTCCTCCTCATCACATTCTAAAAGGTTTCGTGTAATTTTGTGTAGCTGAACCTAGGCCTAGTGAGCCAGTAATCATCTCACACAGAGAGAGCCAGTTTAATTTTCAGTGCAATTAGTGAATTGCACCAAGAGTGTGTGTAGTTTCCTCCTAATGCAAGAGAGCAGTTTCATCCTTCTTTTACCTCTGGCTCTGTGGAGCTGAGGGGAGTAATGGACCATGAAAGGAAGGAGGTGACACACCAGAAAATGACAAGATTTACACTGTTTCCTGTGTCCTGCCTCCTGGCAAATGTCTTTCAGGATAAGCAAATATGTGCAGCTCCTGCTACCCTGTAAAATATTCAGTTGGCAGGGTTTAAAGTCACTAAATCAATGTTGCCTGTCTTTACTGTCTTGAAGGTAAGAAAAAGCTTTCATTTCAAACAAGATCAACAGCAAGAACTGAGAACTGTGGTGACCATAGTGTTCCAAAATTTCAAATGTCAGCTGGAAGTTCAGTATCATCTGCCCATCTGGCTCGAGAAGAACACACACACACAGACACACACATTACATCTAAAATGCATGCCAAGATTTGAGGTTTTTGGATGACTAGAAGTACAAATCTCTCTTTAATGTGAGTGAAGGTAGACTGATAATTCTGTGAAGCTGAATTCTCTCTTTACCTGATAAAATATAAGAGGTGGTGATAAAGACTTTCGTTATGTTGTTTTACTGTGGCACTTCAAATAAACTCAGGAATGCTTGTTTTGGAGGAAATGTTCATTAGTATAGTATAGATCTGCAATTAAGCTGTGTGATTAAGACTGATAATCTAGCTCTTATTAAATGTAAAATCCTAAAACTGCCTCTGCTATGGAAGTTGTTTTTCTACAAACATCTCTCTAAGATTGGTTTCCTATTCTTGAGGACAAGTGTCTGTAATTAAGAGAATAATTATCTTTGTTCAAGAAAGTTCCTTTATAATTTCCCCCAAACACATATGCTACATAAGCATTTTATGCAGGTTTGAATATTTGCACTTTCATAGTTATTCTGTTTTTTTCACTCCTCGCACATTGTAGGCATGTGCTTTATAACACATTTTATCTTCTGATATGGTGCTTATCCATCTTAGAAATGTTAACATTTCTCAAGAAAAATGTAAGTAAGGAAAATCAAGAAAGCCTATTTCCTGTGTCAGTACAGTGCAACCTTAATCTGTACCATCTTTGTGGTAGTCTTCTTGCGCTGTTCTTACATACGTCTCAATCTTGATTCTTTACACACCCTGAAATTCCTTAATGTGATGAAATTCTGGGACAAGAGAGTTAAAGATGCTGAGAAACCCAGATACTCTGGTGGTGAGGACTATTGGAATAATAGGAGCACTTGGATTATAAAGCCTTTCAGAAAAACCAAGATTGTTGTGCAATGTCTTCCGCAAAACTGAATGATTATGCCAGCGTAAGACCTTTCCCATTTATTCTCCAAATATTATGTTTTAAATTAAAAATGGCTTGGATGTTGGAGAAGTGAAAGAATTTCAGGAGCATGAAGATTAAAGTAGTCCTGTAATTTTGGTCTGAGTGGGCTATAATCATTGCAAGGGGACACCTGGTGCCAATAATATACTGATGATGTGCAACAGAAAATGTTGAATAATTTGGATCAATGTTTTGTGTTTCCGGAAGAGCTACTACATTGATTATCAGGACCTTTTTCATGGAAGAGGGAGTAGCTGTTACCTGCTCAAAAAAATACACTTCTATTGCTGTTTGCAATTCTGCCAATGCCAGTAATCTGTTGTTATTCTAGATTCTTAGAAAAAAGCAATACATTTACTCATCTGAATTCTGCAGATATTTAGATCATCACAGGTTAGGATTTCATTGTCAGCAGGGAAAAGCTGATACACTGCTTTTATTAAGGTATTAAGTAAACCTTTTGTCTCTCCAGATAGTTATATCATATTTTAACATATTCTTAGCAGAAAAGAACTTCTGAGACTCAATTCTTTTGACTCCACCAGAAAATTAATGTCAGTCCTGTAGAGTTATTTCTAATTTGCAAATAATCAAGTTTTATGGAGTTGTGGGGCTTGGGGGGTTTTTTGAAAGTTTTGTTTGTGTGTGTTTGGGTTTGTGGTTGTTATTGTTTTTGTTGAATGAATTTCTTTTCATAACTAGCACTCAATATGGGATTTTTAAGATGGGATTTGAAGTACTAAAGTGAACCCTTGAATTCCCTTGAATGAGATTGATTTCAGCCACTTTTAACTTTCCTTTCTTTCACAATTTTTTTGTTAACTTTCTGGATTTGATTTACATAGAGAGAGCTGTTGTATGGAATTAATGTAGAAAGATACATAAGTCTTTTGTAAGCAGTGCAGGTCCACACAGAATGGACTGGATCAGCTTAAACTTGAAGTGGAAATGACGTGAGTAAATATAGTAAGATCTTAGAATGAAAAGGCATAGAGCCCTGTAAAAAAATGCAAATAAAGCTATTGTCATGCTTTACAGATCCGTCTTCAACCGTAAACTTCTAAGAACCTTAAAACCTGGAAGATGTAGCAAAAGTAATACCAGGTATCCTATTTTAATCTTTGGCAAATTCTTGTTGCTTCTGGTTCACAAAAAAATTATCTATCCTTTCTAGTGACAAATTCCCGGCACTAATAATCTTTCCCTTAATCCTATTATGCAAAACCAAGAGGCATTCATGACCACCTGTCTGGTTGAGAAGAGTGGATATTAGCTATCTAAACTATCTCTGCATAAATAATATTAAGAAAGCCTGGGGGTAAGGAAACAAAAGAACTGTCATAATAAGCCTGATGATAATAATTTATGTGATACAGAGTCCAGCTGATATTTTACTGGAGTACTGTATAAAACTATGATGTGCTAATGGGATGACCTACTTTCAGTGTGTTTCTTTTCATTTGCTGATCAAATGTAAAGAAAGGTCAAAAATAGGAAAGTTCATACTCCTCTGGAAAATGATGCTTAAAAACACTTGACATAAACTTGAAATTTATGATGTTGTAAAAATATACAAATACCACACAATTTCAAATTAATATGTAAGTAGTAAATTACATTGCTAAGCAATGCATTCAGCAAAACTCATAGGATATATGTTACGATATCACTGATTCTTCACAGAGCTTACTCTGATTCATTCTCATGTTAGTTATCAGGCTTTTACTTTACAGGTCCATGAGACCGGTGGCTTAAATTACTAAAGAATAAAGCTAAAAGTATCCTTTTATTTTTTAATTATGTTGAAATTCAAAAAGTTAATTAGCTTTTAGTCTCAGATGTATTTGAAGTGTTTTAAGGTACCTGTTAATTAATATTTATTAACTGGGTGGGTGTTTTTCTTCAGATTTCTTCACTTTTTCCTTTCTAACTTTGAAATCAGACTGTTGCTGAGGTTAACAGAAATCAGTTCAGTAGATTTTGTTGGTTTTTTTGGAAACAGTTAATATCTTTTCTACAGTTCAGTATAATTCTGATACAGATATATATTCCAGTTGCACTTGAGGCAAGTACATTTTCCACTCTTAAATACGCTGACATTGACACTATAGTTCACTACAGCTACAGCAAGTACAAAAGTCACCTGAATTACATATTCTGAAAGATAAATGATTTGTGCTGCATGTTAGTCATTAGGTTGACAATGGTAGTTGAGTAGAGAGAGAAACTATTCAAGAGAAAATTTTGCACTAGAGAAAAAAAAATACCAACTTTCCTGAATATTTAGTAAGGACCAGATATTATGATAGCAGAGCTTCACATGACTAAGCATCAAGAAAAAGAAAATAAATTATCAATGCTGTACCAAGAAAGCAAATGAAGCCACAGAGTTAAATTCTTAAATGCCTATCTGTGAATTTTCAGCATCCACCTCATTTTCCAAATTTCTGTGAACACAGACACTTCTTCCAGTTGTGTAAGTTGTGGTGGTGTCTCAAGTAGCAAGCTGATTTTATCATGGAGCTGTTACAGAGCATAGGAACCTAGTGTTGGCCCAGTTTTACCGATAGCATAAACCAAAATATGTCCTAATGCAGAAGCTTGTAATTGTCAAAACATGGCAGTATTCACTTCAGTGTCCAACTTTGTGTCAAATTAACTCTTGAGTGTCATTTCTGGTTTGCTTTTTTCTTCAGTAAATTTGTGTTCCAGGTGATGCCTACTAGACATGTCACAAATTGTAGATAATACGTGTTTGTGAGTGTCTACACACACATACTATCCATGTAATACACTTATATTGTGGAACGCCCAGATGAAAAACTTCATGCTTAAGATGCTGGAATAAATTTCAGGAAAGTAGTTTTCAATTTGGTCATTACTTGTATCAAAACATCATTGTATGACAGGTTGCTTGATCCGGGATGATCAGTTTAGCTGGACAATGTGAATTTCTGAACCTTCCCGAATCAAAGATTTTATTGCTTGAATTTCTCAGATTGGTTTTGAACCCCAGGTTCAATCTCCTGCCCTCTGCTTTTGCCACATTTATGCTCCAATTTCTTAAGATGATTACTGCCCAAGATGACAATATACATGTCAAATACTTCACATCCATGATCACAGCATGTTACTCAGTGTGCTAAAAGTTGCTTACATCACTGTTTGGATGTAGCATTTACATTAAGGAATATTTATTAATAAAGACACAGTCAACATCTTCCCTGCAGTATTCTGAGTATTATCAAAAAATTTTGGTCTTAGTTATATTTTTGTCATGGTTATTATTCTGCATGTGTGTGATGTGACACTCTGAATTGTCAAAAGTTTTGGAAGTAATCAATTGTTTTTCAGTTATCTGCCTGAAAGGTTTACTAATAAAAAATAATAATAAAAAAAAGAAAATGAAAATTAAAAGCTTTTTCAACTTCTTCATATTCTTGTGGTGGTTTGAAAAAATGGTATTTCCAGCTGTGCTCCTCTGATTACCATAAAAGCCTTGTTTGATTTATGATAAATGTTAATTGCCTTCATATAGCTTCCAGCCTGCCCAACTAAGTGCTCTAGGACAATAAACGTCACGCTCATTCAAGCACACTGTGTTCAGTATATTATCTATTAAAACCATTGTGGATTAAATGAAGCAGATAATAAGCCATGAAATGTTTATTCTCTTCTTTTCACTCACAAGACAAGTATACATTACTACATCACTAGATGCGTTGTCTGAAGGCAGAGACTTCCTTTGCAATTGTGTGGCTCTAACACACTGCTTTGTTTCTTTACACCACATGTACATTTTTGCTGATGGAGCAGGAACACAAACACTTAGCTGGGGAAGAAATAAATTTTCTCAGGATAGAATAATATTGCAACCTGAGGTGAAGCAACCTGAGGTGAAACATTAAATTTGCACAAAGAATGCACTTTAAAAATCAACAACAGTGTCCCTAAAATAGAGAAATATTATGAGTGTGTTTCCTCACCCAGTACAGAGGAATTGAGTCTTTTGCTGCGTTTGACTAAATACACCTGATATCCTCTTGGAAGTGTGAAAACTCATAATACACTCCTTTCAAGTCCTTTTTTTTTTTTTTTAATTTTGCCTCAAGGGACTTGGCTTTAAGTAAATCCATCACTAAAAAATATCAGCAGTGACACGTCCACTGCTGCACTACATGATGAAAGATTACAGACTGTGATCATCACAGCTTCCTCGCAGTGTGGTTACTGACCTCCCCCAACCTCAGGCAAACTCAGAGACACAGTTTAAGTTCATGATTCCCCATAAGGTTTTCTTAGAATATTTAAATCATCTTTGTTCTAAGAAAGGCACAGAACTTCTTTATCTGCATCTGTACCTGTAATGACATCTCTATCTATATCCCTGCCTCTCTCTCTCCCTTCATCTAATCTCATCTCTGTCTATAACTGTGTCTAATCTATATATATCTGATCTACATAATCTCTATCTCTACACATCTATGTGTGTCTGTATACATATACATACATCTATAGCATCTATGTACCTAGACATCTCTGTCAAGATATTTTCTTTTTCATTCTTGGACCTTGTTCATACATTAAGTAAACTGTCATTAGTGAAATGCAGAGCAATTAGCAGTCAATGCAGGAACTGACAAATTAGTTTGGAAATTATCTGTATGTGAGATTATGACACAAAAAGTGTTTCTTTCTAGCCAAGAGACTACACTGGCCGTCTTTTTAATCTCTGTCATTTCTTCAAAACAGGCATGTTAAAAGGAAGTAATGGAATTTCATTTGCTGAATGTCATGCAGTTGGTGGTTCACCACTGTTGTCAAATGAAAAATGCTGAAAACAGAGGTCTACATTTAAAAATTAGTGATCATACAGAGAAAGAACAAAATGCACATGTAGGGCAAAGGTAAATAAGATGGATTATCATATATATATGCACAGAAGTCCTGGGATTGATGGGAGAAATTCCATTGAAATGCATCTTGATTTTTGCATGCAGAATAAATACTTCCTGTCTTTTGTATTTATGTTTTAATATATTTCCCATTCTCTTTTTCTGCCTGAGGGTAACCCGACCTAGAAAAAACCCGATGCTTAAAGACTGTGGCATGTTTCACAATGCTATTGTCATAAAGGAAATAATTAAGGTTTTTTTCCTAACCACTTAAAAACCTTGTTGATATGACTAATGATTCTCTTTTATTTTATTTTTTTAATTCAGAAGGGAATTAACTGCCACGTTGAAGACTTTGTGGTTTGAAATTTTGCTTATGTATGTTTATGTCTGCGTTCACATTTTTTAAAACATAGTTGTGATGCCTTTGCTCACTACATTCAGCTTTTCTCAACGTTTCCTTCACCTTCATAGGCTGACATGTTTGTACTAGTATTCTTATTCCTATAACCTGTCTTTTTTTTTTCTTTTTTTTTCTTTTTTTTTTTTTTCTTTCCCAGAAGGTATTTTACCATAAGCTAACTTCCCTCCTGTGTAAGTTGAACACTGGAGTCAATCTGTGCTCAGAGGTGCAAAATATTATGGAAGAAGTTATAAAGATAGATCTCAGCCTATGGCATAGTCACTGCAGAATGTGCTTGAGAATCTTGTCTGTATATTTAACGGCAGTTTTCTGGCAAGGAAAGAGAAATTTCTCACACATCTTCTCTTTCAAAAGGTCAGACAGAGTGTCATTTGACTTATCTTTCATAGGAAAACAATGTTATTCTATTTTTTTAAACAGACGTAACAGATTTTGTGTTCTACTTTTTCTCTACCACACTGTGCCTACTGGTATTGTAATTGTTTCCTTCTGTGCAAAAACATGGATTTTATTTTGAGGTTTGGGAGTTTATCTGTTTTTCACTTTTATTTTTAGTGAAAATATGTTTGGTCAAAGAACAAAGTTATCATTTTCAGATAAAGAGGATATATCATATAGCTAAAAATGCAGCTGTTCATGTCATCCACTGCCCTCGCAAGAGGTGTTAATGACGGAGGAGAACCCCTGGTAGGCTTTGACTGATGTGCTTTGGCAATTTTCCTCTAAGATTTGCTGTACAAGTTTTTCCAGTGTTGGCATCTGGTGTTCAAGGTTTAGGCCAAGCGAGATTTCTTTATGAAGTCAATTCAATTCTCAGATGTAGTCAATAGTTTTAAAGAGCATACTGTTGCTTTTGAGTTTTGGGTCCTATTCCTCCCACGCCTTATTATACAGCAAATGTATTTCCCCTGTCAATCACGCTTTCTCTTTATGTCTCTTGCAAACACATGGTGCTATTGCTGAAATATGCTAGTTACGGAGTATTACCAATTCTTTTCATAGGATTTTTTTTTCAATGTTTGCATAATAAGATATAACTGATTCACGGTTTTGGCCTTCTGTCTTCTAGTCAGGTTATATCAGAAATTTATTTACTTATGCTCAGCTTTAATCATGCTGTGGCACACTTGCTTGGAGACAACATTTGGTGTTTGAATGCCTCCTGACAGGTAGACTAAAAGGCAAAACAGTTTCTTCCCTTTTTAATATCTCAAAAGATAATATTTTAAATCAATATGCATAAAATCTGGTTTTATGAACTTACTCTTCAGTAAGGCTAATGCTTTATTGACTTATCTTCTTAAGAACAAAAGAAACTTGAGGCATAAAATGTTTTACAATACTTCACTTTACAGTTTTTGGGACCTTGATATTCTGGGGCTTTCTGTGGCGAGTGAGAATAGGACAAAGGTATGTTTCTAAATTCTAATGTAAAGACATGGGTGAAAACGTATTCTGCTCCCGTTATTAATGGCTTCATCATTACTGCACCAATCTGGACTTGAGTTTTTAGCTCAACATGGGCAGCACAAACGTTCCTGTGTCCCCATCACTAGAACACAGGCTCTTTCTAGACAGAAAACCTTTTCATGCTGGGTTTAATGGAACTGATGGAAGTCATGGCAAGAAAGACCTAATGTATCGAGGAGAAAAAAACAACTCTTTTGAAAAGTTCCCAGTAAGTGCAGCCATATGGCTTCTTAAAGCAAATTATTTTGATTACTTTGTGTACTTGGGTTTAAGAGACTGATTTTAAGGCTTTCACATTTTAATGGCTAAAGAGAAGCAAAATCAGTCTAGAATTTAGGGAGCTCTTGAAAGGAGTGGGTGGAAAGAGTTTCAGAACCAAAGACATCAATTTTGTCATGGGTTTTATACTGAATTTTAGATCAACGAGTTAGTTTCTCTCAGAGCTCAATTTGTCTTCTGTAATAATTGTCAAATTCTCTCACTCAATCTATATATTGTGTGATTAAAGACACATATGCTTGTGAAGTGCTTTAGCAGTATGGGAAGGAAGTGACGAATTTATAGTGCAAAACTTTACTAAGTAGAACAAAGAAACAATAGAAATTTCTTGTCTGTCATGAGCTCTGGAGTATAGAGTAACTTTGCAAAAACATCTCCCTTGATTTCATAGCCAAATTTATCTACACTAATTTATTTCCCTTCATGAGTGAGTACACAATTCCCAGATGTCTTTTGTGAACAGAAATCAGAGAAAGGAGAATGCATGCATTCAAACTAGATAGCTTTTCTCTTCTAGAGAGCTGTCTATTCATTTACAGTGGAAGCTGACTGGTATTGAGCACGTGGGTGAGCTGATCCAGTAGTTTCTGTTCACTAGTGTCTAAGACTGATATAAAACCTGGTCTGTTTTGTGACAAACAACTTGAGCAGAGCATGTTCGCACAGAGCACATTAGCAGAAGAGGAGCAGAAGGCAGAATGAGCCCTGCAGAGGCAGGCAGTGAGTTGCTACGTTCTGTTCCCTTCTGTGACCGGAAGACGGTGAGTTGCTGTGCAGCCTTCTATGGCTAGAGAACATCATCTTGAGTGACAAGTCAAACCTCAGACCACCTGCTGAAGAGGTGCATGATCACCTGGGACTTGGGTTCAGCTCCCCGACAGGGAGCCAACTAACCCCAAACTTCCTAGAACACACAGGTGCGCAGACAACAAGGCTGTTGCTTTCCCAAGGTGGTCCTAAATAGACCAAACTATAATAAAGGCAAGCACGAACACTTACCTTTGGTGACTCATCACCTGCAGATTAAGATTGCCGTCAGGACTATGGCACTGGATACAAGGGCGTTGATATACCTCTTTTTCTCTATATATATTGTCCTGGGTTAAGCAGAGACAGACTGCTTAAAGTTAACTCTGTAAACTTTTGGTTTTTTTTTTTTCTCTTCTTCATAAATAGCTAGCAAGAGGCTATGTTTTGGATTTGTGCTCAGGAGGAGCCGATAAAAATTATGTTTTGTGCTGCTGACAAGGACAGCAGACAAGGGAAGAAGGACAGCAGGTTGCTAGCCTGGGATTTGCTCTTATGTTAAGACTGAAACTCAGAATAGCCCATAATCTATTCCATAACATGCACGTCATGCCCAGTATATAGGCGAGGAGCCCTGGAATATCTTTCTCTTTTTTTTCCCTTTGGCTCCAGATCATCTCACTTCAGGTACTTGCATTCGTTCTCTCAAGGCCTTTCCTCACCACACACACACTCCGGTTAGCTCTCAGTCTGGGACGCTTGAACTGTTATCTCTGTTCTGTGAGTTTCGAGACCCTCCCTCTCCAGGATCGTTATCCGGGGCCAGACACGGATGTTCGGACTGTTATCTCCATTCTGTGAGTTCCTCCAGGAGCGGTGCACTGCCCCCCACCCCCGCCTGGGGGAATTGTGAGTGTAGTTCTGGGATTGTTAGCCGGGAACAGGCTGAGCCTTTGGTCATTGGGGGGGGGGGGGGGGGGGC
>WKFP01015010.1:634281-684035 GCA_011057875.1 Pterocles orientalis
CTGTATCACTCATTTTTATATTTGTATATTTGTATATAGTATTATTTTCAATATTATTGTAGTTTAGTTATTAAATTTTCCTTAACTCACAAGTCCTCTTTTCCTTTTACCCCTTTAATTCTCTCCCCTATCATTGGGTGGGGGCAGGAATTGTGTGAGTGGGTTTGTGTGGTTTGGCCCCCAGCCAAGGGCTAACCTATCACATTCTTTTTGTGAAGCCCAATGTGGGGCTCGAGCGGTCGAGATAACGACAGACTTGAACAGAGTGTATTAAAGCATCTATTATGTTGCCTGAAATGCTGCTCTGGGAAATATTGAGGTACTTGCCACATACTATTTATCAGTATTTATGGGCTGCTGGTTTTCTGTGGGAGCTGGGCAGAGGTTATGACGTTATTGGTGTCTCTCTCTTTTGACCCCCCTCTTCTCTCAACTCTTTTCTACTCAATTTCTTTGCTGATAAATGTTGCCTAGTTTTCATCTAGAACAATTGATAAGAAAAGTTATAAGAAAAGTTACTGCTGTGCTAAAATACTTTTACCCACAATATTTATTAGTTGTTAAAAAAGTTCAATAAATTTTCTTGTATCGTTCCTCTGAGTCACTGTCATGACTCCACTGACTCTGCAGCCCTGCTGTGCAGGGATCAGCTAATTCAGTCAGTAGTCCTTTTTGGGATATTACAAAGATTCACCTCCCTCATTGCCACTGAGCAGGACAAGACAACTAGTGAGCAGTTCAAAAGCATAGTTTTAAGAAGTGAAGAAGCCATGCTTAGCTATGCGTAAACAATAACACTATCTCAGGGACTGAGCAACTTTGCAGCATCAGGATTCTGGTGAATTGGCTTTTCACAATAATACCGTTAGTATCATTGTTATTCTATACTATGAAATTATTGTGAATTAATTTATTTTAATTCCATGACTCAGAAATCTTCTCCTTCCCAACTACTTTGTACATAAGCACGACACTACAAAGGAGAAAATATTACAACATAATCCAAAAGAATTTGTATATCTACTACATAGGTACTGTCAGTGTTAAGTCCACTCAGTCGCTGAGATCAGCTGCTTCGGAGCTGGCCCAACTCCAACAGACCAAATGATCGCAAGGCACAGGGGTTTTTTTGGGAGATTCCTTCGACAGGAAAACCCCAAGACAGTGGCGTAACCCAAATCCCACCGCCAGCTCTCTCACAAGAGGCTGATGTGGCACGGGAGTTGCTGGGCCAATGGTGACCACACCCCCATCTTAGTCCTTAAATTTGTATTGGGAGCTAGCTCTCCACCCACAGAGAGCAGGCAGTGCAGGTTGCCACCTGTGACATGCTGCAGCAGCAGAGGAGGCAGATCGTGTAGTGGGACGCTGGAGTTCTGCCGGGTCCAGAAGCCTCATAAGGTGGTCGTAGTGCAGAGTGAGCAGGCAGAGTTCCTCTGAGAAGGAGGGAAGAACTAAAGACCAGGAAAAGCATGGACATCCTACCTGAACCTCCAAACAGAATGGTAGGCACTCATCTTAGAGCTAAGGCTGCCGCTCTGGCTAAGGGGTCTGCACCATCTTCCCCTGTGATGGCTGATGCCTCCATGCAGACAGAGCTTCAATGGCAGAGGCAACTGTACAGACCTTGGTTTGTGGGAGGTGCCTAGACTGCTCTCCTGGGGTGGGGATGGGAGACAAACCAGCCTGCAATAGGTGTGCCCAGGTGGACCAGCTCCTAGAACAGGTGACCAAATTGCAGGAAGAAGGGGCAAGATTGAGGAGTATCAGGGAGTGTGAGCAGGAGATAGATTGGTGGAGCCGCACCCTACCATCCCTGAGGCAAAGGCAGGAGACAGAGGCTCCACAAGAAACAGAGGATCCCGCCCCCTCTTGCCAGCAGGGCAAAGGAAGGGACCTAAGAGAAGGGGGAGAATGGAAACAGGTCCCAGCCCCGGGGGGGTGAAGCGGAAAGACTCCACAACTCATGAAAGTTGTAAAGTAGGTATGTAGTTTATTCAGCACTGAGGCGCATGGGGGATAGCTCCACCGAAGATATGCGCGCCTCTTTGCAAAACCTCTCCCTCTATTTATTCCCCAAAGTGTTGCATATGCATTAAGTTTCGTAATTCATTCATTCATATTAATTACCTAGCCCCACCCAGCCCCGCTTCGTATTATAGTTAGCTAAAGAGTCCTTCTGCGCCTGCGTAGTGCTCCCTGGTGGTCGTCTGGTTGTCGACAGGATGAAGAAAATGAGTCTTCATCGGAGTTGAACTTCTCACCTCCTGGTCACTTGGTCTCAGTCCAAAGAACCAGGATGCTGCCCAGCTTGTTTGGGGTCTGCTTGAGGCCCAAGCAGCCCTCCCTGTCTCTGTGGCCTTGCAGGTGTTGCATTCTTTCCTCTCGTTTGGGTTAGCAGTTCCTCCCCTTATCATCACAGCTTTGATCCTCTCATCCTGTCTTCGCAAGCACGGCAAACGTTAATCATCTATTGTCCCAACAGCTATTCTGAATAGAGTTATTCTCTGAGCCCTTGTTAAAATTAAAAAACTCCTGTCTCAGGGGCAGGCAAATCCCCTCCCAACCTTCCTCACCCTCCCAATTGCCTTTATGCAATGGATATGGAGCACTGGAACTAGAGGTCCAGGAAAATAAAGAGGAAGATGAAAGTCCACCGAGGGGGTTGCCTAAGCTGAGGCAGTTGGCCCCATGCAATATGACTACCTCAGTTAAGAAAAAAATGAGGGTAATTGTCATCAGTGACTCCCTCTGAGGGGAATAGAGGGCCCAATATGTCAACCTGACCCTTTACACCGGGAAGTCTGCTGCCTCCCTGGGGCCTGGGTTAGAGATGTCACCAGGAAGGTCCCTGGTCTGATACAGCCCTCTGATCACTGCCCACTACTGGTCATGCAGGTTGGAAGCAATGAGGTTGTGGAGAGAAGTCCAAAAGCAATTAAAAGGGCGCTGGGGTGATTGATTAGAGTCAGAAGCATAGGTCGTGTTCTCCTCAATCCCCACAGTGGCAGGGATGAAGACTGAGAGGATCAGGAAAATACACCTGATCAACACCTGGCTCAGAGGCTGGTGCCAGAGGTGCAGTTTTGTTTTTTTTGATCATGGGGAGGCTTATGCAGCACCAGGCCTGCTAGCAACAGATGGAGTTCACCTGTCTCATATGGGGGTAGGGATTCTCGCTCATAAGTTGGCCGGGCTCATCGAGAGGACTTTAAACTAAGTTTGAAGGGGAAGGGGAAATTAGCAGGCCCATTATAGACAAACCTAGAGGTGGCACGCTGAGGGTAGGGGTGGATCCAACAGTTCAGCTCAAGTGCATCTACACTAATGCACGCATTAGTATGAGCAACAAGCAAGAGGAGCTGGAGGCCATTGTGCAACAGAACAGCTATGACCTAGTGGCCATCACAGAAACAAGGTGGGACGAGTCTCATAGCTGGAGTGCTGCAATGGGTGGCTATAAGCTCTTCAGAAGGGATAGGCAAGGAAGGAGAGGTGGTGGAGTGGCTCTATATGTTAAGGAGTGTTTTGATTGTATAGAATTCGAGGATTACAATGATAAATTTGAATGCTTATGGGTAAGATTAAGAGGAAGGGCTAACAAGGCTGATATCCTGCTGGGAGTGTGTTCTAGGCCACCCTCCCAGCAGGAGGAAGCAGATGAGGCATTCTACAAGCAGCTGGCAGAAGTCTCGTGATCGCTCCCACTTGTTCTTGTGGGAGGCTTCAACTTGCCAGGCATCTGCTGGAAATACAACACAGCGGGAAGGAAACAGTCTAGGAGATTGTTGGAGTATGTGGAAGATACCTTCCTGACACAACTGGTAAGTGAGCCTACCAGGGGAGGTGCCTTGCTCGACCTGCTGTTCACAAACAGAGAAGGACTGTTGGGAGATGTGGTGGTTGGAAACCGTTTTGGGCTTAGTGACCGTGAAATGATGGAGTTCTCAATCCTCGGTGAACGAAGGAGAGGTGCCAGTAAAAGCACTAACATGGACTTCCCAGGGGCAGATTTAAGGCTGTTCAGGACAATAGTTGGGAGAGTCCCTTGGGAGACTGTCCTGAAGGGTAATGGGTCCCAGGAAGGCTGCACATTCCTGAAGAGGGTGGTTTTCAAAGCACAGGAACAGGCTGTCCCCATCTGCAGAAAGAAAAAGTGCCAAAGAAGATGACCAGGCTGGCTAAACAAGGAGCTTTTCCTGGGACTCAGGGAAAAAGGGAGAGCCTTCAATCTCTGAAAGAAGGGTCAGGCAACCCAAAAAGAGTACAGGGATCTTGATAGGTCAATCAGAATTAAAATTAGGAGGGCAAAAGCCTAACTGGAACTCAACCTGGCTGCAGTGGTAAAAGATAATAAAAAATGTCTTTACAAATACATCAACAACAAAAGCAGAGCTTTGCAGAATCTCCATCTCTTGTTGGATGCAGGAGGGAACATTACCACCAAGGACAAGGAAAAGGCTGAAGTGCTTAATGCCTTCTTTGCCTCAGTCTTCAATAGTCAGACTAGTTATCCTCAGGGTATTCAACTCCCTGAGCTGGCAGGCACGCACAAAGAGCAGAAAAACCTTCCCACAATTCAGGAAGAAGCAGTTAATGACCTGCTACGCCACCTGGACACACACAAGTCTATGGGGCCAGATGGGATCCACTGGAATGTACTGAGGAGCTGGCAGGGGAGCTTGCCAAGCCACTCTCCATCATTTATCAACAGTCCTGGCTAACAGGGAAGGTCCCAGAAGACTGGAAACTTGCCAGTGTGACACCCATCTACAAAAAGGACCATAAGGAGGACCCAGGGAACTACAGGCTTGTCAGCCTGACCTTGGTACCGGGGGAGATTATGGAACGGCTCATCTTGAGTGTGCTCACAAGGCATGTACAGGACAAATCAGGGGATCAAGCCCAGCCAGCATGGGTTCATGAAAGGAAGGTCATGCTTGACCAGTCTGATCTCCTTCTGTGACCAGGTGACCCACCTAGTGGATGAGGAAAAGGCCACGGATGTCACCTACTTTGTCTTTAGCAAGGCCTTTGACACCATGTCCCACAGCTTTCTCCTAGAAAAGCTAGTGGTTCATGGCTTAGACAGGAATATCTTTTGCTGGATAAAAAACTGGCTGGACAGCTGAGCCCAGAGAGTCGTGGTGAATGGAATTAAGTCCAGGTGGTGGCCGGTCACCAGTAGTGTTCCCCAGGGATCAGTTTTGGGGCCTGTCCTGTTTAACATCTTTATCAATGGCCTGGATGAGGGGACCAAGTGCTCCCTCAGTAAGTTTGCTGATGATACCAAATTGAGTGGATGTGTTGACCTCCTTGAGGGTAGGGAGGCTTTGCAGAGGGTTCAGGACAGGCTGGACCAATGGACTGGGCAAATTGTATGAGGTTCAATAAAACCAAGTGCCAGGTCTTCACTTTGATCACAACAACCCCCTGCAATGCCACAAGCTCGGGGGAGAGTGGCTGGAAAGTTGCCCAGCAGAGAGGGACCTAGGGTTGCTGGTCAACGGCCAGCTGAACATGAGCCAGCAGTGTGCCCAGGTGGCCGAGAAGGTCAACAGCATCCTGGCCTGCATCAGAATTAGTGTGGCCAGCAGGACTAGGGAAGTGATTGTGCCCCTGTACTCGGCACTGGTGAGGCCACACCTTGAATCCTGTGTTCAGTTTTGGGCCCCTCAGCACAAGAAGGACATTGAGGTGCTGAAGCAGGTCCAGGGAAGGGCAATGAAGCTGGAGAAGGGTCTGGAGCACAGGTCTTATGAGGAACAGATGAGGGAGCTGGGTTTGTTTGGTCTAGAGAAGAGGAGGCTGAGAGGAGATCGTATCACTCTCTACAATTACCTGAAAGGAGGGTGTAGTGAGGTGGGTGCTGGCCTCTTCTCTAAATTAACAAGTGATAGGACAAGAGGAAACAGCCTCAAGTTGTGCCAGGAGAGGTTTAGGCTAGACATTAGAAAAAAATTTATTCACTGAAAGAGTGATCAGTCATTGGAACAGGCTGCCCAGGGAAGTGGTGGAGTCACCATCCCTGGAGGTGTTCAAGAAACATGTAGATGTGGTGCTCAGGGACATGGGTTAGTGAGTTAGGTATTGTTTGTTGACAGTTGAACTTAATGATCCTTGAGGTCTTTTCCAACCTTAATGATTCTATGTTTCTGTGATTTACGCTCACAGCTACTCCTCTTGGAATGTGCTTGTTTTTCATACACACATAGCAACATCTGATTTGTATGTGACTGCAGGGCTTGGTATGTACGTCTGGGACATATTTATATTTGAAATACACAATCTGGGAGATTGTTTCAAGATATGAAATCCAAATACTAAATCCTGTCCATGCATCTCGAGGTTTCTTTTGATTCCTTTAAGTTATTTGAAGTAATTCAGAGAACAAATTTTTGAAATTTTATGGTTAAAAAGATGACGTGAAGTTGTATGGTAAATCAGGCATCTTCATTTTTATCAATATATATTTTCTGTAAACTACATTCTTTCAAAACTTTTGTATTATTATTTTTTCTGACATTGCCTCCACACTTCTGTAGCCATAGTTTATGTATTTACAACAGTTGGAATACTCAGACCATTCTATTTTATCTTGGGGCAATTGATACCAGGCATTTGCTGTCCATTTCCTTCACCTCACTGTGTTGTCAGTAGCATTTTTAAAATGCTTCAACAAACAGGTGTTAGCATCTGAAAAAGGAAAGAGAGTGTAGAAAGATAACCAGCCTGTTACAGTTTGCATTAAAATTTGTAAGAAAAAAAAAAGTTCTGGACTGTCTGATGTAGATGGCCAGTACCATAGTTCCAAGCAAAGTCAATAGTCAAGAAGAATTCGTATATTGCTTTTGCATAAAATTTAAGTCTGAAATTCTGACAGTTAAAAAAAGGAAGCCCACTGATAGTATAATGTGTGGCTTGTATGGAAGTTTGACCTAACTAGCAATGAAATTTTTATTGTGATAGTCAGTCAGAAATGTTTTTGTTTAAATGACTTATCCTTGTATATTAACATATTCTGTTCCTTAACAAATATTATTTTTCATATTATTAAATACTGGTAATTGTAAGCTCTTTGAAATTGGAATTATCTGATGTTTATTAAAAAAAATTAAAAATTGTTATGCTGTTCTAGCTTACGTTACATTTTCAAGTGATTAGAAAATATGTTGACAGTGTCCAAATACTGTATGCATATTGCATATACAGAAAATGACACAGAATTAAGAATAAATAGAATAAAAATACTTGCAGGACAGCAGACTTGCTGAACTGAAGTGTCATGTTTGGGATGTTCACAGCTGAAACTATTTTCCATACAACCTAATCTTCATAGGGGTTATACACAACTGCTCCCTTGTCTTGCTTGTTTAATTGCCGGACATACTTTTTGCTAGGAAGTTCAATAGCCAGTGGTATTGAGGCTACATAGGATGCTTCAGTACGGGAGATCTAGGAGATCGTGTACTGGTATAATATTTGGAAGCACACATGCACTTTTTTATACCTGCTGAGGATAAGTATAGCCAAAGCCTAGCTTATGAGTCTAATATTCTTCCATCAAGGTACCTCTTCAGGAAGAACATGAAAACTGAAGTTCTGTGGGGACTTGTGGGAAGGTTATGACATCCAGAACCTTGCTAACACAATCATCTTACTCTAGAGACCCCTACTGTGGGTTCAGTGATGTCTGGAAAGAAGTCACTTTCCCCCTCCCACTGCGCCCAAGCTTTACATCAGGATTGACTGTATGCAAGGAATTGCCTATAAGACACCGTTATAGAACCATAGAATCATTAAGGTTGGAAAAGACCTCAAGGATCATTAAGTCCAACCTTAAACTCAACACCACCCAACTCACTAACCCATGTCCCTAAGCACCACATCTACATGTTTCTTGAACACCTCCAGGGATGGTGACTCCACCACTTCCCTGGGCAGCCTGTTCCAATGCCTGATCACCCTTTCAGTGAATTTTTTTTTCTAATATCTAGCCTAAACTCCCCCCCTAGTGCAACTTGAGGCTGTTTCCCCTAAAACACTTTCTAGGAAGTCAACACTGTGGTGTGCCCCTGTAAAGTGTCTGTGTACTAAAGCATGCAATATGACGAGTTAGAGATTGGTGTCTAGTTGTAGAACTACAATCATGTTGGGATAAGCAGGTGTGGTTGGATGGCTCCTATGTCTGGAGTGTTGCAAAGAAGGCATATGGGCTTTTCAGGAAGGACAGCTTGGTAAGACAAGGAGGGGGAGTTGCCCTTTATGCGAGAGCATCTGGAGTGCACAGAGCTCTACCTGAGGATGGATGAGGAGCCAGCTGAGAGCTTATAGGTTGAGATTAAAGGTGTGACAGGTATAAGTAACATTATGGTGGGTGTCTGCTACAGACCAACTGACCAGAAGGAACAAGTGGATAAGTCCCTTCAGAAATAGGAGCAGCCTCACTTTTATAGACTCTGGTCCTCATGGGGGTTCTTCACCCAGCCCAGTATCTGCTGGAGGGACAACACAGCACAACATAAGCAATCCAGGAGATTCATGAAGTGCATTGATGAAAACTTCCCAACCCAAGTGATAGAGGAGACAATGAGGAGAGGTGATCTGCTGGACCTCATACCAAGAATGAGGCACCCATTTTGAATATAATGATCAAAAGCAGCCTTGGCTGCAGTGACCATCAGTTGGTGGAGATCAGGATCCTGAAGGGAGGGATCCACAAGCTCACAACTCTGGACTTCAGATGAGAAAACTTAACTTTGGCCTCTTCAGAGGTCTGCTTGGAAGAGTCCCATGGGATAAGGCCCTGGATGGAAGAGGGGCCCAAGAAAGCTGGTTAACCTTCAAGGATTGCCTCCTCCAGGATTGAAAGCAGTGCATCCTGTTGAATAGGAAGTCAGGCAAAAATGCTAGAAGGTCTGTGTGAATGAACAAGGAAGGTCTGGCTGAACTCAAACACAAAAAGGAAGCATGCAGAAGGTGTAAACAAGGACAAGTAACCTGGAAGGAAAGCCCAGCTGGAGTTGAATCTGGTCAAGGATGTCAAAGACAACGAGAAGGGCTTCTATAAGGACATAGGAAACAAAAGGCTAGGGAGAATGTGGGCCCACTCCTGAATGAGACAGGGGACCTGGTTACACAGGACACAGAAAAGGCTGAATGCCTTCTTTGCCTTAGTCATACTAGTGACACTACCCTTCAGGAATTCTGGGTCCCAAAGACCAGGGGAAAATGTGGAGCAAGGAGGATGCATCCTTTGTGGAACAGGATCAGTCCAGGGAATATTCAAGCAAACTGGACATACGTAAGTCCATAGGTCTTGATGAGAAGTGCCCACCAGTGCCAAGGGAGCGGGCAGATGTCATTGTGAGGCCACTCTTAATAATCTTTGATTGTTCATGGTGACTGGGGGAAGTACATGCACATCAAGAAGAAAATAATTGTTATGGTTTTGTGTGTGGGGTTTCGTTTGGTAGCAGGGAGGGGCGTAATGGCTCCTTAAGCAACTGCTAAGAATTCCCCTAGCTTCCAGTCTGCTGCTGGCGGCAAGGGAGGGGTTACAGTGGTGGCTCCTTTTTAAATGACTCTTAATGAGTCACCCCTCCCTCCAGACGTTTGGTAGCTGAGGGGGGGAAGGACACCATCACTTAGCCTTTTTGTAAGAAACTGCTTGAAGTAAGTGTCCCATCTTCAGACTGGACCCACCCCAGGTCAGGGCTGAACCAATCAGCACCTCTGCGAATATCATATTTGAGGGGGCACACAACAATGAGTTGGCACAGCCCCGGGCAAGGCAGGGCATGGCTCGGGTGGGCCGGTCCAGCCACCCAGCCGCCTGCTCGGTTTCTGTGAACCGACCTGCCATAGCCCAAACCTCCACCATGGCTCGCCCGGGAGCCCTTTTTCCTGGGAGCTGATGAAGACCTCCAATGGTGGAGAAAGAGAAGAAAGATGCTGAAAGATACGGCCATGCAGGTACTGAGTCGGAACCATGGAAGAGAACTCTCTCAGCATTTCCCCTGCCATGTGGTGAAGAGCCATGGAGGACTTCACGCAGGAACTACCGTAGCCCCGTTTGGAATTGAAAAGCAGCCGTGGAGGACCCCACACTGGAACTAGAAGCCCCACACCGGATCTGGCAGTCGTTGGGGGACTGTAGCCCTGTTTGGAAAAGAACTCATGCCGGAGAAGTTCTGGGGGACTCCCAATGTGAGGAAGGGACTCCACGTGGCAGTCGGGAGAGACTGTGGGGAGGAAGGAGCAGCAGACTGACTGCTTCCCCCCCACTCCCTGTCCCCCCCTGTGCCACCGGGGGAGGAGAAGGTACAGAACAAAGCCTTTGGGCTTTGGGAAGAAGGGAGGGGTGGGGAGAAGTGCCTTTTTGTAAGATGTGGTTTCTCTCTTTCAATATCCTGCTTCTTGTTGTAAATAGTTAATAAATTCAATTGTTTTTCTCGTTCTTCATGAGTCGTGTTGGTTTCTTGCCCGTGACCCTAAGGGGTGAGTGAAACCCTCCCTGTCGCTGCCTCAGCCCACCAGCTGTTTAGCAAAAACTGTCCCTGTGGTTTTATAAACCATGACAATCATCAGTAGCAGTTAGCATGGCTTCATCAAGGGGAAATCACGCTTGACCAACTTGATAAATTTATACAATGAAATGACCAGCCCAGTAGATGAGGGGACAGCAGTGGATATTGCCTACCTGGATTTCAGTAAGGTCTTTGACACTGTCTCCCATAAGTTCCCCACAGAGAAGCTGTTGATGTATGTGCTGAATGAGCAGACAGTGAGGTGGATTGAAAATTGGCTGAATGGCCAGGCCCAGATATCTGTGACCAGTGGCACAAAATCTAGTTGAAGGCCAGTAACTAGTAGTGTACCCCAAGGGCCAATACTGGGTCCAGTCCTGTTCAACAACTTCATTAATCATCTCAGTTATGGGACAGAGCGTACCCTCAGCAAGGTCATAGATGACACAAAACTGGGAGTAATGGCTGATAAGACAGAGGACTGTGCAGGGGGACTTAGACAGACTGAAGAAATGGGCCCACAGGAACCTCTTGAAATTCAACAAGGGCAAGTGCAAAGTCCTGCACCTGGGGAGGAACAACCCAGGCACCACTTATGCTGAGGGCTGTCCAGCTGGAAAGCAGCTTTTCAAAAAAGGACCTGGGGGTCCTGGTGGGCACAAAGTTGAATATGAGCCATCAATACGCCCTTGCTGTAAAGACAGCTAACAGTGTCGTGGGCTGCGTTAGGAGGGTGTTGACAGCAGGTCAAAGGAGGTGATCCTTCCCCTCTAGTCAGAGTTCATGAGGCCACCCCTGAATACTTTGTCCAGTTCTGAACTCCCCAGTACAAAAGAGACATTTAACATACTGAAGATGGACTGGAGCATCCCTTCTGTGAGGAAAGGCCAAGAGAGCTCCAGGGTTTATCCTGGAAAAGAGCACGCTTGGGGAGAATGCTATCAATATATGCAAACACAAGAGGCGAGGGTGTCATGATTGGACCTGGCTGGCAGACAAACAACACACAGCCGCTCATACAGCCTCACCCTCCCAGGGATTGGGGAAGAGAATTAAAGGGGCAAAGGGTAAAGACACTTGTGGGTTATGGTAAGAACAATTTAATAACTAAACTACAACAAAACTAATAATAATGGCAATAGTAATATATGTAAATATATAAATATAAAGATACAAAGATGAGTAATACTGCTCACCACCTGATGGTCAAGGTCCAGCCTGTACCCAGACAATTAACCTGGAGCAGGGAGAGTCCCGAATACACAATCCCAGAAAAGAGATAATAGCCTGAGAGTCTGAGAGAGCCAGAGCTGACTGAGAGAGCAAGAGACAACCCTGAGTAAGAACAAGCTTCTGGGCAGATCCTCATCTGTATGCTGGGCATGTTGAGCACGATATGGAATATGCCATTGACCAATTCAGGTCTCAGTCCTAAACCTAAGGTCAAATCCTAAGCTAGAAATTGGGTTTGCGTTCCCTCCCAGCTTCCCCTGCACTTGAAGACACTGGCACAGCAGGTATGCTGAAAAGTCCTTGACTGTCCTGGCAGCAACTACAAACATGAGTATGCTATCGGTCTTCTTCTCACCACAAATCTGAAACATAGCCTCACACTAGCTGCTATGGAGAAAGTTAACTTTGTCCCAGCCAAAACCCAGACAGAGAATTCAATGAAGAAGCCAGCTTGTTTCCAGTGGTGCCAACTGGCAGACCAAGAGCCAGAGGTCACAAACTGAAACAATAAGAGGTTTCTCCTGAATGTCGAGAAACACAATTTCACTGTGACAATGATCAAGTATTGGCACAGGTTTTCTAGAGAAGTTGTGGAATCTTGGAGATATTCAAAGCCACCTGTACACAGTCCTGGGCCACCACTCGAGTTGGTCATGCATGAGCAGGCAGGTTGGACCAAATCACCTTCAGAGGTCCCTTCCAACCTCAATCAACTGTTTTGTGATCCTGTGATTCTGTGACTTCATGCTGATGGTTAGTATCCCTGCAGCAGCTGAGAATATTTTCTGCTTCCAGCCTATGTGTGTTCTTTCCCTATTTAGCTCCTTCTGTGCTGGCATGAGAGTTTCTTTTTAAACAGCTTTTGTCCCTCTGCACTTTACTCTCCTCTCTTATCACTGCCCACCTTTTAATTTTACAAGTCACATCCTTAACACAGCCCTATTTCTACTGTCTTGGAAAGGATGCATCTCTTTCCTAGTATCCCGGGTTAAGCAGAGACAGAGTTAACTTTCTTCATAATAGCTAGCAACAGGCTGTGTTTTGGATTTGAGCTCAGAAGAAAGCTGATAAAAAGTGATGTTTACAGTTGTTTCCAGGATCTCAAGGTCTTTCAGCTTCCCTGCTCCCCGCAGACAGGGGAGGGAGGGCTGGGAAGGAACACAGCCTCGTTTACTAGCCTAGGATTTGATCTTAGGTTCAAACTGAAAACTCAGAGTAGCCAATAATCTATTCCATAACATACACATCGTGCCCAGTATGTAGGTGAGGACCCTCCGAAGATCGTCCCTTTTGTTCTGGGTCCCTTTGGTTTCCAGATCTCTCTTGGCTCCAGATCACCTTGCTCCAGGTGGCCACTCTCCCAAGGCCTTCCCGCCCCCACACCCCAGTCAAACTGGTCTGTGATGCTCAGACTGTTATGTCCGTTCCATGAGTGCATTTTCGGGACTCTCCCTGCTCCAGGATCATTAGCCAGGAACAGGCTGAGCCAGGTCATCGGGTAGGGGGACAGTATCACTATGTATCGCTCATTTGTATCTTTGTATATAGTATTATTTTCAATATTGTTGTAGTTTAGTTATTAAATTGTTCTTATCTCAACACACGAGTCCTTTTTTCCCTTTACCCCTTTAACGCTCTCCCCTAATCTCGGGTTGAGGGGGTGGAACTGTGTGAGCACGTGTGTGGTTTTGGCCCCAGACAAGGGCTAACCCATCACACCCAGTTATCTTTCAAATTAAGTTTTGTGTAATTTCTAGTTAGCTTCTTTTCCCCCACCTCTTCATATTCCAGATCAGCTTTTTCAAAAACATATCTTTAGAGCTTTGAATAGTATTCAACAAGAGATTCTAGCTAGGATTTGGAGAGTAGCATGCAATAATACCCTCTTTCTGTGAGAATTAACCAGTAAATTACATGTTTGACTGTCTTTAGGTACATCATATTGTTGATTTGTTCATTTTGTGATCAGTTATGACACTGAGGGCTTTTTCAATTATTCATGTTTGTTAAACTCACTGCTTATTATAGTAAGTTTTCTTACAAATTCCATAGAGTGTGTTCTGTACTTTGTGGAACATTCTGTCTTATTCCCAGACCCATCCTCAAGGCAATCATAGTCCCATCCTCAAGGCAATTCAGTTATTTCTGTGTCTGTATTTCAGTATAACCCTGATCTTCTTCTGTATTGAGGATACTTTGTGTCATAAGAAAATTTAATCAGCATGTGCCTCTTTTTCTGAAAGGTTGCTAATGAAATTAAGCAAGGCTGGTTCCAAAGCAGGCCCTCAGGAGCTCTTCTAGTGACTCTCATCCACTCTTGTCACTGCACTTTTCAGTATTAATTTTATGCTCTCTCCTTTTATGCAGATCCCTAGCCACTCTGCAGTTCCTTAACTAATATCTTCTAATGTTTTCTTCAACATGTTTCACAGAAGATATTGAAAATGCAGCTTTGGCTGGACTTCTTAGGCTGTATATCTAAGACTTAAAGAAAACAAACATAGCTGGGCAGCAGACAGGATAGTAGGTACACCATAGTCACTTGTAGGAACAAATAAGTACTTAGTAACTGAGTTTCTCAAAGAACAGCTCCAACCCCACCTGCAAAAATATTAGCTTGAGAATTAATTTCTTGCTGGAGATCGCATGCTCTCGTGCAGTGATCCAGTGGAAAAAGGAAAAAAAAAAGGAAAATCAACCCTTGCTATCAAGCAAGACAGAACTTTCAGAGTTTTACAAGCAGAACAAGTGAAAATGTAAATAGTGATAATTGTGACCTAATTATTCCCAGTAGCACTTAATGTACTTTCTGAGATGCATGCATGAAAAGAGACTGTAAACAAAAGATACAGTTACTTCATTTTGACCCTAAGTAAAGTTGTAAGTAAAAATATTCCAAGTAGAGTATAAAACACAGTTTAACGTTCTGTTCCTGAAGAAATATAATTTAACTTTGGATGTTTAGAAAACTAATGATAAAGTTGAGTTTTATGTATCAGTTTTACCTAATTTATCTCTTTCCCTACCTTTTTTCCCAAGAAAAAAGAATTTATGTAGTCTTTTGAAATACATTTTTAAATATTACATTAATGTAACATTTGATCTTGTGGAGGTTGATAAACCAGAAGAACCTACATAGTGCATGAATCAGTTAATGGCATATAAATCATAATTCATTTGTTTACTGAAATTCCAACAGAAATCTCAGGGGTGAAAGAAGGACTCTTATAAGAGTTCATTGCTAAGTTTTAAGTATGTCTGTTTTGCTAACTGGACTGCCAAAAATAGGCATTCCCTTGCTAACCTGTATGATAGCACCTACAGTTGAGTGATGCTTTGATTTTGCATGGCATGAGGAAAGAAGATGGACATGCAGCTCATCTCAGCAGAGTAGTATGAGCACCCGTTGAATGTCAGTGACAAGGGCTGCTGTGCAACTCTAAAGGCAAAATAATTTCAGGTGGAAGGAGAATAGAAAGGCCGTTAATTTATCCAAAAGAGAAAAATCAGATTTAAAAAGTTAAGAATTAATTTTTTTTAAGAAGTACTTGCATTAAAAAACTCTTTAAACTGCCAACTGTACCATGAATCCACCAACAGACACGTAGGTGGATTTTAGTATAGGCAGCCTTCCTGTCTGGGTATTTGACTTCCCTGGTGGTGTGAGTTCCATTTTGTGCAATCCTTACATTTTGGTAAATATTTACTTTGCATAATTTTGAGAGAGGAAGTGGGAGAGAAGAGAATCCATGCCAAAACAGCCACACATGTAATGTCTGGAAACTCTTCTGCTTTGTGGGCAACTCTGACAACACTGTCTTATCTGATTAATTAGAAGCAGCTTAAAAACAAAGTTGGAACCAATTGTATTTCTTTCTTCTTTTTTTTTAATTATACCAAAGTAATCTAAATCATTATGCTAAATGAGAGAGAGGGAAAGAGAGAATTTAAGGTAGAAAGTTGACTTCCACATATCAGGTGACTGGCTAAACCCAGCCTGATAGGTTCCTGAGAAAAGGTTTAGCAAACTTACATTTACTGGTATCTCTCCTCAGATACGTTTTCTTGTCAATTTTTTTGATTTTACTATTAATGTTATACTGAATTTATATACATCAGTGGTTACTACCACACGCCACAGACTTTCTTTTTAATATTACAAAGAAAGAAACACTTAAAATCTCATAGGTGCACTCTTAAATTCTTTGATATAACCACAGCTGGGAAGATGCAAATGTCAGTAGTAGCATCTGATGTATTGTCTAAAAAGTTAAGCACATAAACTAGGTAAAGGTAGCTATATGGTGCCTAAGACAGTGTGACATTTGCATTGTGAAGTGCGTTCTCTAAGTTTTCTCCTATTCTCTTAATATTTTCACTGACCCTTTCCCATAAAAAAATTTAGCAAGATACTTTTTCTCTTGTTTGCTGAAGCAAATATTTTTCCATTGTGCTGTTTTCAGATGCAAAGTGTTTTATCATGGCAAAAGATATTTTAAGCTTGACATTACAGTCAGAGAGAAAGAAACAATGGGAGGTTAATGACCACGGTTTCAAAGATATTGATAATCACAGAAGTCAAGGTGAGAAGTGATTTGATTTTTTCTGTAGTATAGATGCATCTTAGAGGAATATGGAGTTGTACGATAACAAAAAATGTCCTTATTATTCTTTGAAAAAAAGTATTTGAACCACTCTGTTTCTGATATGACAAATCTATGCGGATGCTCTGCATTTTGTTTAAAGGCAAACCTTAACACAGAAACTGGATGATTGCCTGTTTTTTCTTTCTGGAGTGTTGAAGATCAGAGAAGGGGTGAGAAATGCAGAAAGAAAAAGACCACATAGCAACAGAAATTAATAGAAAAAAAAATGATCATATAGTTTGCATATTTAGCTAAACGTCAAGTCACAGAAAATTTAGCATAATAATTTTAAGTCATTGTCAGAGAGTGAAATGAACATTTATAATAGAATAAACCTAGCCCTCTGGATAATATGACATTTTCTGTCACTGTATAAAAACATACCAAAAAAAATCTACCTCAACATATGTAAGTTTTACATAAAGTCATGAAAGTATTATTATTCTACAGAACGATTACTGTGATAATACATGCATCTGTAATCTCAAAAAGGTTGACTGTGATTTTTTTAAAATGACTCCCTCAAATTCATGAGTTTAATCAGTAGCAATACACTCACACAAACCATACTCTCAGAATTTGATTATGAACTGAGGAACAAAGTTTTGGTTGACTTGAACTTTGATTGACATATTTTTTTCAATGCTTAATTAAGTTAGAAGAGCATAATTCTTAGTAGAAGGACTGAAAAAAACAAAACCAAATAAAAATATCATATAAATATAGATCCTCCAAATGCAAACACAGCTCAGAAAATGAGGACCGCAGGGGTCTGTCCTGAGGCCTGTTCTGTTTAGTGTCTTTATTGGAGACCTGTGAAGGTGACTGAATGAATTCTGTCACTTTTTCAGATGACACGAAGTCTGCGGGGCTGGAGCTAATTGAGTTGGGAGCAGGGAAATCATCAGGACACCTAATGGCACCCTGATGTCTCCAGGGAGGGAAGCAAGGGGATGGGGGTGGACAGGAGGGTGAGACTGCAGCTGGAACAGGAGAGGTTCAGACTACACATGTAGTCAACATGTCACTGTGGGGATAACTAAGAGGTAGAACAGGTTGCCCAGAGTGACTGTAGAATCCCCATCTCTAGAGATTTTGACACCCGCTTAGGACAAAGGCCTGTGTATCCCCATCTGAGCTCAGTGTCGGCCCTGCTTGGAGGAGCGAATCGCATCTGAGATGTCCTGAAGCCCCCTTTGAAACCACAGAATCCAGTGATCTGCATACAAAACAGAGACTATGAGAAATGTTTTTGCCTTCAAAGAACAGCTTTGAGGTGGCATTTATAGACTGTGTGAAAAGGAAGGCTTACTCTGACAGAGAAACAGAACTGAATGAACCATTTCTGTTTTGGGGCTTTCTTTGCTGTTTTTTATATTCTTGCAGGCATCTGTGCTGAACAGATGGTCTTCCTTACATGTGATTTGAGAATAGCCTTTCAGTTCCATCAACTTTCGTGCACATTTCCTATTCTCTTTCCTTCTTTTTCTGCAGCTGGTTGTTCTCCCAGCTGCATAGGTTTCCGTTGTGAGAGAAAGACATTAATAGCCAAAGACAGGTGGGTTATGTCTTCCTAGTCCTGCTACGTAGCATTCCCTGGAACATACATTTTCAGTAAACATCCTTGCATTCTCTGCCTTGTAACTGTCACAAAAGGCTGAAACTTTGCCATATTAAGATTGATTTTTATATTAAAAAAATAAAAATAAAAAATTTGTTGGATTTTATTTTTTTGTTACAGAGGAAACAAACTACAAGATCCAAAAAACCTTCAATTTTTTGAACACGTGAACAATCATATAAAGCAAGACAGAAATTTTGCTACTCCACCAGTTTCTGATAGCCGCCACTTGCAAAGTCTTAAGAAAAGTGCAAGCATAAGGAAAATCTATTTGATACTGTCTCAGCCATGAGAAACTGATGTATGTTGAGCCAAAAGATGTATCTGCATTTTTCCATTTACCACCACTTCGTGGACTTGCACATTAATTTGCTTGTAAGTGTCTGGGCCTATCCGCCATATCCTATGACTAAAAATACAACCAGTTTAAATGATGTCTTATGTCTTTGCATCTTTGTGTGGTTTAAAAAAGTAAAAAATAAAAATCTTCCTGGCAACAGTCATACTATTTGACATCTTCTTATGTCCACCACACAGGTAGCTCAAATCTCTCTAAAGGACTAGCTCCTTTTGTTTCTAACAGTGTTTTGAACAGACAGACCATATCTATGGAGGATCTACAGTACAGTTTGCTGTGAAAATGATCTAATTTGCACAAAACCAAAACCCCCCTGTAAGCTGAACCAACGTGAGGATGTTGGTTCACTGGGAACAACTGGCAAATACACTTCAAAATCACATCTCTGCTCTGAACCAGCAGTTGGTTGTGCATCAGCCATGCTATCATCCACTTCACTGGTAATATTAATAGCTAAATTATTCATCTACCTCAATGGAAGACTTTTTTTTTATTTAAGTTTACACTTTCTGAATCATTTCTTGTTCTTCCATGTCATTTTTCAAAGGCAGAGCAAGTGGGAAAAGTGTGTAAGGACTATGCACACTCTTTTAGTTTTTAGTGCCACATGGCTTTAAGCGGAGCTATGACAAACTTTTCAATTTTTATTCCATTCTAATAATTTCTGACATTTGATTTTGTTTTCTGCTCCTGTTGTGTGCTAGGTGATATTTCCAGTGAACTATCTATAAAGATACCAGAATATTTTCCCATAATGGCAACAGCTCACCAAAGTATATTTACACTTGTTTTTTGTCTCTTCTGCTTTACTTTGGACTAAACGGCACTGAGTTTCATCTCTCATTTTCTGACCAGACCCTCAGCATAGTATAAATCTTCAGCAAGTCTTCACAGCCAATTTTTGTTTTACCTGTCTTGAAGACGTTTTTTCACTTACAATCTTTGTCACATCAGAGTTCGTCTACTTTCAGGACTTGCAGAATAAGTTGACATTGTACCCGGGGAGGGGGGAGAAACTCCACCTCCTGATTGTGGAACAAGACCATATGTTACTACAGAGTAATAACAATAACAACATGTCCTGGGTTAAGCAGAGACAGAGTTAACTTTCTAGCTAGCAAGAGGCTGTGTTTTGGATTTATGCTCACAAGAAAGCTGTTAAGGGATGTTTTGTGCTGCTGCCAGGGACAGATACCTTCAGCCTCTCTGCTCTCTGCAGACAGGGCCGGGGGGGGAGGGCTGGGAGGGCCCAGCCCCAGCTACAAGCCCGAGATTTGTTCTTCGGTTTCTAGATTGAGGATCAGAGTGACCAATAATCTATTTCATAACATACACGTCATGCCCAGTATATAGGTGAGGACCCTTCCAGAGGATCGCCCCTTCGCCTTTCAGTTCCAAGGCCTTTCAGTTTCGATTCTCTTCTGGCTCTAGATTGCTCTCTCAAGGCCTTCTGTTCCTCACTGCACCCTGGTTGGCTCTCGGTCTGGGACGCCTGGACTGTTATCACCGTTCCTTGAGTGCCTCCAGGAGCGGTGCACCCCCAGTCTGGAGGAACGATGAGTGTAGTTCTGGGATCGTTAGCTGGGAACAAGCTGAGCCTTTGGTCATCGGGTAAGGGGGGAGCAGTATCACTGTGTATCACTCATTTGTATATATTTTTAATATTATTGTAGTTCAGTTATTAAATTGTCCTCATCTGAACCCACGGGTCCTTTTTTCCCTTTATCCCAAAAACTGGGATACACATTTAGCAAAAGCCACTTGGCTAGTCAACACTAGAGGATCTGCCAATCAGGCTGGTCCTGCCCAGTCAGAACCTATACATACTACCCCTTTAATTCTCTCCCCTATGATTGATTGGGGGGCGGAAATTGTGTGAGCAGGTGTGTGTGGTTTGGCCCCCAGACAAGGGCTAACCCATCACACAACAGCAATAACAGTAACCTATCTTTCTGTTGTTATGTGAGATTAATCCCATATCAGCTTTTTCTTCTTACTGTTTTCAAGATCTCTCCTTGAGAAAGCTTTCTAAAAGTCCAGGTATGTTCTATCAGACAGATCCCTGTGATTGGCCTTTCTAAGTCCTGCATGATACTCAAACATATTTGTGCGGTATGTCTTCCTTTAACAAAAATCATATTGATTCTTTCCTAATATATCACATTTCTGCATGCCTATTATTTGCAGATGTTCTACAGCAATTTAAAGGGTTGGGATATTTTTCAACTTGAGTGATGCGTTTTCCCCACCTAGATGTTTAATTTTCAGTGATGTCTGTATCTTTTCTTAGACTAAAATTTTCAGACCAAAAAATGACAAATGGAAGAATGAATTTCTGTTTAGAGAGTTCCATTTTAGAACAACTCTAAGTTTAAAAGCAGTTAAAAGCAGGATCTGAGAATAAATAATGTACTGTCCATAGTAACAAGGTACATTAACGTTTCCTATTGTGTATAAATATCTACTTTGTATAATTTAGAGAAAACAAAGAGGAAACATTTAGCTTCAGAGTACTATACAGCTCCAGCATGTAAGAAAATTATTGTTGCTCTTTCTGGATAGGGTTTATATGCTAAACCAATGCAAGTATTTGGGTATTTTTCAGACAGTTTTAAAGCTGCATCTTCTGTTAAGAAGCTAAACTTTTTTTTCATATACTTCCCAAATAAAGAGGTTAAGTGATAACTGACAGCCTAATTTTGCTGCCGAAGTTGACTGCCAGATGATCAAATCTTCTTTGTACTTAAGAGACAAAATTGTGCCCTGAATGGAAAATCAGAAAGCACTTGTTCCCTGGTCGTAACCCAAAAGAAAATCTGCTTTGCATTTGGCTGTTTCTGTGTGTGTTAAATATTCACGACCAGATTTATCTATTATAGAATTGTTCACTTGCATCATTATGCCATATAATGAATTACGTCCCCTGTTGAAAGTAGTCAATATAACTTTTTATCTCATCCAATCACATATTAAGTTTTTCACATTCCCGACTTCTGTACCTCCTTTTGTTTGCTCAGGCTTTTTGAGAAATTAATGTAGGGCTGATGTCTTACAGGTTTAATTGCGACCTGCACCACATAGTTATAGATGCCTTACATTACACCTGTTAGACCTCCTGAGGCCAAACAGCTACGTGGAAGATCACAGACTGCATATCAAAATCTCACTTTTCCAAAGAAATTAAGCAATGCGTTCCAAACACTCTTCATGGCGTTAATTATCTTGTACACTATCTCCATCACAAATCATGTCCAAATTTGGACCTTGGGCTTTCTTCTGGTGAGGCACCTTTTGTGTCCACAGAGTTGACTACTTTCTCTCCTTTCTCAGAAAAGCAAACCCACAGTTCCTGGCTCTTGGTTCAGTGACTTGACCTCACAGCAGGAAACTGATGAGGAAACAGGAGGAAGAGAAGTCCAGACCAAGGTGAATTGTCCCCCTTCCCACCATTCTCAAAAGCAAGGCTTCTGGTTACCACTCAGTGGATATTGCTAACCACTCTCTCAGTGACATAGGGAACCCAAAAACACTGAGAATTCTCCCTTTAAAGAGGAAGGAATCTGTTTCTACAGCTTTCAGTTGTCTTAAAGAGTTTGAGAGCTGGAGCTATGGGAAACTGAGACTTGAGTTTTAACCACTTTTTGGATTGCAACCATTTGAACAGGACACGTGGCTGAAACACAAAGTTCTGACAACCTAATTCTGTGCACTCCAAGAAACCATTAATCACCTGTGCTAGTAACTCAGTTTTGCATTCCCTTACCTTCCCATTACTCTAGAGTACCTGATATACAAATAAACAACTTGAGTGAGTCATGTCGTTTTCAACAGAAGATACAAGCTTTGGTCAATGAAAAATGTCCAGAGTGACGACGTCAAGCATTTCCTCGTGGGCAAAGATATTGAATGCAATATATGCTTTTTTTCATAGCATACAAAATGCAAGAAAGGCCAAACAATTTTTTTTGTTTATGCTGTTTTGTAACTTCTCTGCATGTGGCAGGTATTTTTCTTTTAAGATTGAAAGTGTATTTTGCTTATTTTTAAATAGGTAACAATGACTTTAATGAGACCCTTGACAAAGACACATAAGTATCCTGAAGTCTCAAATGTCTGATTTTATAACATAAACAACCACTTGTAACAATAAACCCTCTTTAAAGTGTGGTTGTCCCTGCCTTCTGAAAAAAGTTTTGCTGTTACTGCTGAATCACTATGCAGAGTTAATCTAATAGAATCATATGAAAGATCAATGAGCTGAGAAAACTTATCTCAAAATAATTTTTGAATGTTGCACTTCAGTAATTTGGGTCCAGGAAAACTGGTGTTGTCATGCGTACATGTATGTCTGCCTCTGTGCCTGCATATGAGTTAAAGATTTTTGTGTGCTTTCAAAGGGCTTACGAAAATTAAATTTTAGAATATGCGAGCTTAAGTGTTTGTCGTGGGTTAAGCAGAGGAGAGTTATTTTTTTTTTCCCTTTTCCCTTCTCTTCATAAATAGCTAGCGGAAAGCTATGTTTTGGATTCCTGCTCAGGAGAGAATTGATAAGAGAAGAAAGTTTATAGTTATTGCTAGGATATTGCTCTTTGTCCTCAAGGACAAAATACATTTAGCCTCTCTCCTCTCCATAGACAGAGGGGGGGGTGGGGTGGGGAAAGACAGTCCAGCTTCTAGTTTGGGATTTGCTTTTAGGTCAAGATTGAGAAGCAGACTGACCAATTATTCCATCCCATGCACGTCATACCCAGTATATAGGTGAGGACTCTTCTGGGAGAGCTGACTTTTCACTTCCCTTGGGCTCCGGATTCATCTCGCTTTGGGGCCTGCGTTTGCTCTCCCAAGGTCTTTCCCCCCCCTCCCCCCACGGTCGCCGTTAGCTCTCGGCCCGGGACACTCGTTTATCTCCGTTCCGTGAGTTTTGGCATCCTCCCTCTCCAGGAGGATCGTTAGCTGTTTTTTTTTTCCCTGCTTTGGTCAGCTCTCAGGCTGGGATGCTTGGGCTGTTATCTCCGTTCCGTGAGTGCCTCCGGGAGCGGCACACCCTCCCCCCCTTCCCCCCCCCCTTTTCTGGGGGAATCGTCTGTGCGGTTTCTGGGGATCATTAGCTGGCAACAGGATGAGCCTTTTCGGGGGGGCAGTATCACCTGTTCCCTCTCTCCTCCGGGGCCATTGACTGGGAGTGGGCTGGGCCTTTGGTCATCAGGTGGGGAGGGGCAGTATCACTGTGTATCATATTGCATCTTTGTATATAGTATTATTTCCAATATTATTGTAGTTTAGTTATTAAATTGTCCTTATCTCAACCCACGAGTCCTCTTTGCCATTTACCTCTTTAATTCTCTCCCCTATGATTGGGTGGGGGCAGGGACTGTGTGAGTGGGTGTGTGTGGTTTGGCCCCCAGCCAAGGGCCAACCCGCCACAGTGTTACACTTGCTAATTTACTTATTTTAAGGAAATGGGAGAAGTTTATTTAAATTAACTCTAACAACATGTTAGTCCAGATAGTTCAGGCATTGTATTTAATATTGATTATTTTGATATAGAACTCTTCAGAGGTACACAGAAGAAAAATAATGCTTGTTTACAGAGACCTAAGGAACAACAATATTTTCTTCTCTCTGAGTATCTCGGCTGCAAAATAGGAATATGAACTTTCCAGGATCACCAAGAACGTGGCTCTCAAACCCTTAACTTCCTTCTGTGTTGTGTACATACCTACACAAACAGCAGCTCTGACCCTTCTGACGTGTTGTCAGACTGAGCTAGATTATAAGCCAGGTGTAGGAGTCTGAAGCACAGACTGATGTTAATTTTGCCCACCACAGTAACATGCTTTAGAGTAGTACTCAAACATATGCATGGACAGATACTTTACATTTCCTTCCCTTATGTCTAAATGGAAGTTTACAAGAATCCAGCCCATTTTAATGACCAGATTGTTCACATCAATAATTTTATGCTGATAAGACAAAGGATTTTTTCTCACAAATAACACTACATTTTTTGGTTCAAATAGTGATCTGCCTCACAATTAAAATAGTTTTTGTGGTGTCTTCTCTTGAATGAGGAGTCCACAGACTGGTTGGTCCTTTCGTCTAGCTAAATAAGTGAATGGAGATTTTATTTTTTGAAAGGATGGCAGTCCAGCTTCATCTTTAAATATGTCAGAGTGTAACTCCTTGTGCTGCAGTCACAACAGTCTGCCTCTCTGTGGCTTGACATTCTCTAGCCTGCTGCAGACATGACAGTCTGAAGGCAAGAGAAACAGAGAGATTATAGATGAGATGATAACCTTTTTAAATTTTTATCTTATTTTCAGAAGTACAACCAATTTTCTTGAGGCAGGTCTTCCAATAGAAATGTTTTTACTCACTGATAGAAAATTATTGAAAGCACAACTATAAACTGAATAAGTGTGTACACATCACAGAAATTCTGCTAGCATTATTTAAATGTAAAAGTAAATAGTAATTTATATATGGCCTTTTTCATTCACAGATTTCAGAACATTTTGCAAGACAAGTTATAGCCGTAGGAAATGTAGTGAATTTTCTTAAGGTTATGGGAGAGGTTATTGGCAGAGTTACTGAGTGAAGCAAACATCTTGTTTGGTGCCCCATTTAACAGCTTATACTATTTCACCCTCACTTGCACCCTCAGCAAGTTTGCCGATGACACCAAGCTGTGTGGTGTGGTGGACACGCTGGAGGGAAGGGATGCCATCCAGAGGGACCTTGACAGGCTGGAGAGGTGGGCCAATGCAAACCTCATGAAATTTAACAAGGCCAAGTGCAAGGTCCTGCACGTGGGTCAAGGCAATCCCAAGCACAAATACAGGCTGGGCGGAGAATGGATAGAGAGCAGCTCTGAGGATAAGGACTTGGAGGTATTGGTGGATGAGAAGCTCAACATGAGCCGGCAGTGTGTGCTTGCAGCCCAGAAAGCCAACCGTGTCCTGGGCTGTATCTCAGTGATTTCGGTATGGTTTCTCCTTGTCTGATACTTATTTATAAAGTGATAATATTGTGTATAGTCACCCCTCATTAACATTTACGTTCTAAGTATCACTGCAGTTTTGTCCAGTGAAGTTCACGGTGGTTTTGTTCTTTGTCCTTCTACAACTGAATCTGAAAAAGATGTTGAACAATGCACATATCACACTGTGGGCAAAGGTATGGTATAATGCCCATCTCAAAGACTGAAATGTACAATAAACTACATGTGTAATTCTGACTTCTGTGCACATGGAATGGTTCTTCAAGAATGAAGTTTGCCAGATTTCTATATTGTTCTACACTGTAAAGTCAACTCTCTTAAGCAGTTCAATATTAAGTCTGAAAAAGCTCTTTGAGAGATTTCTGTTGTTCTCTCCATCTAATGTCATCTGGAACTAGTGGAAAAATGTGGAAATTTCAAGAAAATTGTATTATGGAAAAGAAGTACTCCAGAACCTTTAGATCCTAGCCACAGTGTTCTCCTATGTAATCAGAGAGAAGTAGTATTAATCTTCTGCCATCTCAAGAAGCTGCAACAAGTACACAACACACACATTGTCCTGTCAGATTCTAGGAGTGTCTGACAAAGGGTGTGACATAGTGTTAGGTGCACATGTAAAAAGTCTTTGTACTTTTTTTGCATGTGACTAGTGATCTCAAAGGTTAATTACCACCCAAACCTACTTGAATACCAAATTGAGTTGCATATCCCAGGTAGTTAAACTTACTTCTTACATGCTAGGGATGAGAATTAGGAAGTTCAGAGACAAAACAAAATGGAAGAATTTGGAAAAGATTGTTTTGTTCTAGAATTTGAACTGAACATGAGTTTTTAATACATGAGTTTATTAATAATTTCCGAATTAATATATAAGCAATTTATAAAGAAAAACAAAAGGATGAATTTTTCTTTTAGAGATATCAGTTTATTAATTTCTGAAATCTGTTGATCAGTTTTGCCTTTATGAAATTCTTTACTTATGATGCTAGAATATCTCCATTTCACACTGTCTTTCCGATAATGCTTGGGTTCAAAAGTACAGAATTACCAGGAAATAAGCTTTATTTCTAAATCATAGACTAAGTCTGTGGTTTAGCTGGTTTTCCTCTCATCATAACAAGCAAAATTTTTCAACTTTGTTGTCTGAATCTATGAACATAAATCCTATCTCCTTACAACATAAAATACCAATGAAGGGATTAAATGCTCTATGGAAAGTTGATTTAGTTTTGTAGAAATTTGTCCTTTGAAGTACAGGCGTTTTTGTGTGTGTCTTAACATTTTTTCCTTGTGTTTCTTAGCAAATTTTAATCATATTGGTCTACTAAGAAAGCAGTTGCCTGTATAAGCTCTGTTAACATGAGTATTTCATAACATTTAGGGATAAATTAGTTATGTATGCTTAAGGTTCAACATGTACCTCCACAAGGACTCTCTAGAATTTCTCTATTGCATAATTGCTATCCCAATAGATTATTTTCTCTTCAACATGGAATTCTGATAAGTAGAGGGTGACTTACAACTTGAACTTTGATAGATATGAAGGAAGATGGTGTGAAATACTGTTAGTTCAAGCTCCTCTAGAGACTACCTTTTTCAGGTAGCCCTTTTTGAGAGAGCTAGGAGTCAAGCTCCTTATTTTCTGGGAGTTTCCTGTCACTTCACATCCATCAGCTGCACCTCAACTCTGCCTAAACCAGAAGACAAGACTTATCCAGATGTCTATGGACAGCTGCAGATTTAATGTTTCAAGTCAAGTGCAGATGCTTTATCACAAAGTAAAAATCAAGGATGTAGGCAGCTCTTGCTTTTAATTACTAGTATTAATTTTACTTTTATTATCTATACTGTGGAACTGTTGTGATTTGCAGTTAGTAGTCAGCAAGAAGTATTGCTATACCAGAGGGGAAATAACTCAACATAACCAAGCACACTACTTCTTGAAAATAGAAGGAGGTCCACAGAGCCAAAGCTTTAATTGTCTCTGAAACTTATTTTGGTATACAGTCATTGATCACGTTTTGCACCTGCTCTTAATATTACTGCTGGTTGGTTTTACTACTGCTACTTCTACTTTTGCTACTACTGTTGTTATCATTGCTATAGACATTTCTAAATTATTTGGCAACACTTAAAATAACATTTACACCAATTCTGTTTCTAAGTTAACTGGAGTTGGTAACTGAAGACAGGATTTTGTCACTTTTCTCAGACCTATCTCTAAATGAGTCAGGTGGCTTTTAGACTACAAGAATAAATGATGCAAAATCAACTAATTTCTTTGTGTTCCTCCCACACTTTATTTATTGGCATGTTCTTTCGCTTCTATGGGTTTTGTGTTCTCTTGAAAAGACAGTGTGGCAACCCCTATGTGGAGATAGCTGAAATAGATCTATGTCCTTGATAAATCCAGGAATAACCAAACTGAGTAAACACCATACTCAGTAGAAGTTGCAGAAATGCTGTCTCAGCGTCATGGCCTATGATGTCCTTCCTCAGTTACAAGGAGTATCAAAGGACAAATATTAATAAGATTCCACACACTAACTGCAATGAGTGATGGAATAGATTTAAATGAAACAGAAGCCTAACCAGAATTTTAAGTCTTTGTTGACAAAGCAGTAAAGAGAAGAATGTCATTCCCTTAAGCATAAAGATCTTATAAAGCTGTGGCTAACACTGCAACTCGGATGTGGAAGAATTATATTCAATTATTTTAAATTGCATTACTTCTGTAATAGTAAATCAGTGGATATGTGAAATATTAATATGGTAGAAAAAGAGTTGCCAGTGTTATCTTACAGTGGTTTAGAAAGAAATTCTTCCAGCTTTTTTTTGGTGTAACTCAGGGGATATTCTCTGTTCCTGTGCTTTCACCTTCTCGTGTTCATTTCCTTAGATTTTACCTATATGAAGAAAACAAGGTGCTTCTACACATTTGTAGCTTAAATCCAAGACCTTATTGAAAATTACCTTTCAAATGACATCTGACATGGCTTAAAATTCCTAATAACCTAGGAAGAGTTAATGTTCTATGGTGTATTCATTCTGAATATCTAAACTTTGTATAAAATTATAACTAGGAATTTGGAAAGAGTAAATTATTCTACTCATATATTATTGCATTCATTAATCTGAGAATTAATGAAGGAAATAACTGCCAGTATTAACCAAAAACTCTGGCAGGATTTTCTGTTACTATATTACTGATATTATTTAATCTCTGTTTAATGTAAAAACAAACCAAACAATAACTGTGAAAGAAGATTTTGACTACTCTTTTTTAATACATGTCTTCAAGGTGGGGAGAGTTTTCTTCAGTGTATTTAATTCAGTAAGTAACACATTCTACTCCCCCCCAAAAATAATAAAAATCAGAAAAGGCAAGAATGACCTGATTTATGCAGAGATCTGGTGACTACCCCATGGCATGACTAGTAACAGCTTTTATTTAATCTTGGTAGAGCCCTAAAATCATAAATGATACTTATTATCTTAAATATCCACTATTAAAGAAGTGGGCTGTGACAGTGGGGTTTGATTTTTTAGAATAATATAAAGACTGACTGAATGTCCTATTATAAGCCCTAAGAGTTGCTCTTATGCAGAGCATATCTATACAGGAGTACAGGTGGACATTGCTCTATCTTTCATTTGTATAGCAAAGACACTTTCCCTATAAGTATTGTCTTCACTAATTATTAAAGCAACAGAGCATTCAGCTGAGGTTGCACAAACCTGTTGTGGGTATTAAGTGCTGTCAGTCAACAAAACTAACCTAATGAGGACTTATTTGCATATAAAAGAGGAGTGGTCGAAATCCAATCTTTTTAATACACACATTTTTTCTAAGCAAAGTTAGTTGTTAGGAGAGTGAGCACACAAAATTATTATTTAGCTCAAATGGCAATCATTGTTTTTAGAGCCATTAGTTTGGCTGAATATGGGATTAACTGTGCCAATATGCTATATTTTTGTTTCATGGTGAGTTGGTGTGTATGAAATCACTTTTGCCTGAAGAGTGAAGTACATGAGGTGGTTGCATATAATGCTGGTTTAAATTCTTCACTGAAATCTTCAGTTGACTTAATAAGTTCTTGTCCTTTGCAGTTTTGCTAAGACCAAATGGTTTCACCAAAACTAGTGTCTCATTAAGCGTGTAAGGTTGCTTTCATTCCTGAAAAGAAGAAAATCTTGTGAAAGTAGATTATTTTCAAAATCAACACTTTAAATGAGAAGTATATACTGTAAATGGATGGACCACTTGAAAATAACATATGTTATATAATATTAAAACCAAAACAAGTTATATTTTATTCACTACTTTGAACATGCAGCAACACATAAACACAAAAATGAATATAAATACAAACATAGGTATGGTTCCTTCAGATTAAAAGACTTTAGTTCTTTCATATAGATGCATATTGAAAAGAGAAAAAAAAGAAAAGAAAGAGAAAGAGAAAAAGAAATAGAAATAGAAATAGAAAAAGGAAGAAAAGGCTTGGTCTCCTGATTTCTTATATTCTTATTTGACTGTTTATTTTTAGAAGAAGTCCTTACGACGCTTTCCTACCCAATGTTTTACAAACTGCAAAACTGGATTACTATTGAATAATTACAAATAAGTAGGAAGTCATCATATTGTTGTCTGCTTCAACGTAGAGTGTTCTTGGTGGAACTGAAGAGTATGTGGCAATGGATCCAGCAAATGACTATTTGTTGCACTGTAGGACAGAAAGTATAAGAGCAGACTCCCATGTGTGTATATCACGATGTTGAATTGCAAGAACAAGCAAAGGTCAGTTGCTGTTTTAGTATATGATTCCTACTTGTACAAAGATTCTCACTTTGATGTACATGCTTAATACGTTTTCTTTCTTTGTAGTGGAAATAATGTTTAGTTCTATATAAGTATTTAACATTAGCAATATCCTGGGCAGGAGAAATATGTTCATTAAAAACCTCATTAAGTTGATTGAAGTTCTAGGATTCACTGTCTTCCTAATTCAGTTATGTACTACTGACCTGCCTTGTTTTTAACTGTTTGATTGCCTAAGCAATTGCCAAGGGAACATTTCTTCTTCTTTTAATCCAAAGCAATTTAGTAATAATAATAAACTTTTAATGAGGGAAGAAGACAGTCTGATTTTCTGCATTCCTACTTGATCTGATATGCCTGATTTATGTGGCTTATGGAGTTAATCTAGTAAACTAGGTGAGAAAATTTGGTTTTGAAAGGTTCGTTGTAGGGAGTGTAAGTACCTCATAATGCCATTTTTGAATATTCAGGTACTCTTACCCTTAGAGTGATTCATCATGAAATATACAGGCTACTTCTCCAATAGGTGATACTCTCAAGTTAAATTTAGGACACTGGAGTTCCCATGCTGTGTCTTATCATTCTGCTGATTTTAATAATCATGACTTATTTTTCATTTCTGCAAAACCAAAATGTCAATAAATCGGTTTCATTAGCTCTGTGATTCTAGAAACCTTTACAGAACATGAACTTATTTGATTTAGTGTCCCCATAGCCATCCTCCCTAGTAAAACTGACATAGTTTTCCTTATGAAAATGTCCTGGTTTAAGCTGAGACAGAGTTAACTTTCTTCATAATAGCTAGCAAGAGGCTGTGTTTTGGATTTGTACTCAAAAGAAAGCTGATAAAAAGTGATGTTTACATGGCTGCCAAGGTCTTTCAGCTTCTCTGGCTGTCCACAAACAGGAGAAGCTGGGAGGGAGCAGAGCCCCAGTTACTAGCCCAGGGTTTGATCTTAGGTTCGGGACTGAGACCCAAAGTGGCCAATAATCTATCCCATAACATACACGTCCTGCCCAGTATATAGGTGAGGACCCTCTGGAAGATCGGCCCTTTTTGGTTCCGGATCTCTTTTGCTCTGGGTCATCTCACTCCAGGTGGTTGCTCTGCCAAGGCCTCCTCCCTGCCCCCCACCCCAGTCAGCTCTCAGTCTGGGATGCTTGGACTGTTATTTCCGTTCCGTGAGTGCAGTTTCGGGACTCTCCCTGCTCCAGGATCATTACCCAGGAACAGGCTGAGACTTGGTTATCGGGCGGGGAAGCAATCACACTGTGTATCACTCATTTGTATATTTGTATATACTATTATTTTCAATATTATTGTAGTTTAGTTATTAAATCGTTCTTATCTCAACCCACGAGTCTTTTTTTTCTCTTTACACCTTTAATTCTCTCCCCTATCCTCGGGGGAGGGGATGACTGACTGAACAGGTGTGTGTGGGTTGTCCTCCAGCCAAGGGCAAACCCATCACAGAAGAAAACTCAGATTTATTTTTATTTTGTCTGTTGATGTTCTTATTAACAAGGCTTTGAGGTAAAATGTTTTTACTGCAGATACTTTTTGGATCATTCTACAGTTGCCTCCTCATAGAAATTTCCAGTTATGTTTTCCATCAATAACAACAGAAAAAAAGACTCTTTGTCCCACTAGTGTCAGTCTGCCCATATAATAAAAATTTGTCCAGACCTGACTCTTCATAACTCTGCATGAGGATGAGGGTCGGGTTGTCTATAGACCTCATTACCGCTTAGCATGAAAACTGAAAGTCAAAGATGCTGTGGCTGTGTAAGATGGGTCAGAAAATAGGAAGAAGAACATGTAAGCTTTAAAAGATGTTTAGTTTCATATTTGAAATTTAAAAACAAATGTTTACTTGATATTTTAATTGTACTATATTAAAGTGTGTTGGTCCTTTTTTTCTTGTATTCATATAGAAAAATATAGAAAATGACAGGACTCTGATACTAGACATGATCAAAGACGTGACCCGTAAGTTTGGTCTTACATTGCAACATTTGTGGTCATATCACCACATACGCAATGCTGTCTCTTTTATACCAAATAACCTTATGATTTGAAAAGAGGCACTCCCTTTAAATAAGCAGATTGTCAGGAGAATATCTGATACAATGAGTGAAGCAAAACACCTCTCAGCTGTAATCTTATGTTTCCGTCTGTCTTGGACACAAGTCCTTTTTATGGTTTATAATATGATAATGGCCTTTATGGTTGATTTTGTCAAAAACATGAGCTCTGTTTTCTTTATCTTTCAGAATTCTGTCCCTGATACAATGTTATTCAGGTCTACAGTAGGACCCTCTGCTTATAACTTATTCTGTGCAGGTTAATGTGTAATCCTACTTTACAGCTTCGGATTTTCATAAATACTTGTCATAAAAAATGGAGAACTATTTCACAGTCCGGAAATTTGGACATTTCTTACAGCTTTTGACTGTTCCTGCCCTGCCAGCAAAGGCTGCTTGGGTGCCTCACCAAGGGTTATGGCACCAAGGCTTAGCCAGTTAGCTTTTTACAACCAGCTACTTTCTGTCTGTGTTGTCGAGCAAATAATAACTTATAACTCTTCTTTGTGCATACCCTACTTCTGCCTGTCTACATATGACTGATGATATTTAAACAACTATATGTCCACTTCTGTAACATATTGTCCCCTTAGAGTGTTCTGGGTTTCAATCTTTTTTTCCTGTTTTTAACTTCTTCACACGAAACCAGATCAGCATTTTATGATGCAATGCACACTGCCACAAAATGAGCCTGTTGCCAGCCAAACCATCCACTGTCAGTCATTTAGCCTCTGAGTGGTTATTGTATTGCCTACAGTCTTTTTCGTTCTCAAGCTATTGTTACCATATAATTTACTAACATATCTCAGCAGCCACCAGTGCTACCAGCAATTTAATATATTTTCTTGAATCAAGTATTTTTAAAAGGCTATATTTGTCTTAAGTTTGCTTGGTTTGTTGGCAAAATTGTTGTTAGTATGTCCTTACCTCTGTCAGACCACAGCATGAGAAGCACAGTTCATTACACACTCTTTACAAGGGGTTTGTCTTACGAAAGCATGGTTTACAACTAAGTAATTATATTTCCTGCACTCTGGGTACATTAATGATTTCTCACTTAACTGCAGATTGTTCCAAGCCATAAAATCTCCCTGTAGTGTGTCTTCTTCATTTCTCATTTTATTTTTTATAGAATTAACTGCCTTTTATTTTTTGCAATGAACATGGCTTGAATTAACTATTTAATCTTAAAAAAAAAAAAAATTGAAACAGGAACTCCTACCTAGGTCATGTCCAGAAGGATGATTTCTTGAAATGTAACAACTATCAGCTGACCTCTGCTGCTCACCCTTTAATGGCATCCCTTTCTCATCCCAGGATGAATGGCTGGATAAAGGTAATTTAACAAGAATGCTAATGGATACAGGAAGTGTTATACATAAAAGACTACTGTGAGATTTTGCATGCAATCAATATTGTCAATTTATATCCTGAAATGATGGAAAATTGTAACACTTTAAGCTTTGTTTTGTCACTTTCCTGTACATATTCTGCAGCTCCACCCCTAATAGTACTACCCTACTGCACTAACAATAAAAAAATATATATATATACCTCACTTCACACAGGTGTCTTCCCATACTCACAAAAAGAAAAATGTCAATAAACAAAATTCCCTTTTGTTCAGTGGGATGTTTTCCTTTAAAGACATTCTGATCTAAGGAAAAATAATCAACCAGATCTTCTTTGAAGTTTTGATTTGTTTCTTGCTGTGTAGACACCACAGTAATAAGTGGTATGATAGAAAGAAGTGAAGAACAGATGAAGGGAAAAATAAAGTGACACAAATGTTTTTAAAGAGCCCAAAACTTACTCTTCACACCAGATGTCCTCTAACATACCAGAAAGCTGTCCCTATATTTTGCTTTTCCTGTTCCATCAGACTGTGACTTCAAGGTAACCTTTCCTAAGCAGACCTGTGGTAGTTCTAATTTACCCAACAGAAAGACAAAACGATAAAACCACTAGTGATGTGTTGATTAAATAACCACAGAATTCATCTAGAAGATTTTTCCTTTGAAGACTTGTAGGGTTTTTCTGAGTGGGTGGGTCTGGTTTTGTTTCTCTTCTAAACAGATGTAGGCCTTTCTGGATGCATTTTTCTGGAGCAAGGGTAAGGTTTTGTATGCAGAATAGGCTATGAGCATTCCCAGAATGTAATCTGGCAAACTTTCTTCTTTAAAAGTAGTGGTCTTTATTATAACTGGGTACTACAGCTGCTGCTATAATAGTCTTCACGTTGCAGCATTACACTCTTCAGGGAAAGGGAACCTCATGGTTGTTCTAAACTTACTCACTGGTGTCAGGTTAAAGTCATATCTGTATGTTTTCATCTGGAAGGAAATATCTGGAGCTGTTATTTCCAATCAGAAGCAGTGCACAAGCAGATTTGCCAATAACTCATACATAGACTCTTGCTTATGCCTTTTAGGGGTTCAGGCTCAGTTCATTTCTTTGGACAGTGAACATGAACTCTGAGGAAAGATGTTGCTCAGTAGGCTAAAGAATATATTGTCATGGGTAATATACTATACTTTCTAATACTAACGTTTCTGCCAAAGAGAGCCTAGTTAAGCAAAACCGGAAAAGCACCAAAAAGGGTGATTTTGAGAGTCACCTTTTCCAGCATGCTATCTAAAGTGGTAGCTGAGGTGTTCTCTGGAGACATGAAAATACCCAGGAAGAATTTCAGAAACCATTTGAGAGAAGTTGAACACAAGTCTTTACCAACCACGGACCAGCCATCCTTCAACACTGTAAGATTTCTACATTAAACTATTCCTTTTTTTGTTGTTCTTTTTTTCTCTGTTTTTGTTGTACTCTGGTAAAAGAAAAAAAAAGAAATATGTAAAAGAAGTAGGCTTAGTTTCATGTTAATACTTTATTCTTTACTAACAAATTTAGACATGTCTATTTCTTTTGGGATTATTTTTAACAGTAACATTAGATGACTGTATTGCTATCCTGAGAATTTTAACAGTAACATTAGATGACTGTATTGCTATCATGAGAATTTACACACATCTTCTAAGAGAAGTTTTGAGCAGTATCTAGTTCTTAATCTATGTAACACTTAGCCTTCAGGTAGAGTAGAACATGTGTTTCTAATATTTTGCTCTTAAAGACTAACTTATTGTAATATTGGAAGCTATGAAGAAATTAAAATGGATTAAGTATGTCTCTGGATTTTCCATTTCTTTTTTCCCCCTCTTTTTTTTTTGAGTCAGAGGAAAAAACAGAAAGAATCTGATATTATACTCAGTCAGAATAACTGTTTTATTTCTCCAGTCTTTCCAGTTTACCACATGAAGTAGGAATCATTCACACATCTCTAAACCTCTTTGCCATTAGCCCTAAAATCCCGACATGCCTGAGACATAAATTAATCTAGAGCTATGACATCAAGAGATTCTCATTAAAAACATTTAATGTATGTATTTAGCATATTTTTGTACAGAAAATCTTATTGATGTGGGACAAGTTGCTTTGTCTTTTTGAAATCAATTCTGCCAACCACTTAGCAAGAATGTAACATTCTGCTAAATCTGATTAAGTGGTGCATGGGATGACATTTTACAGTTGAACAACGAATCTCTTTTGTTGTAATTGTTAACGTTCCAGAGTAGGACATCATACTTAGTCTTTCACTCATTTCAACCATAAATTGCACATTTTTATTTATGTCTGCTACAATGTTTCAAGCAAAATACTTTCATTTTACTCATTAACATGTGAATTAATACATTAACTTAAATTATTTTTGCTTTGTTCTTACTGGCAGATTTTTATGATTTTTTTCCAGAGCGTTCATCGCATCTACAAAGAGTGAAGATTTCTACCTGTGAGTTGCCCTTACTCTCAAGAAATAATGAAATTGTTTTTTTCCTTTTTTCTAGGAAGCTATTCTGCAATTGTGATATGTAGTTTACAACACATAAAGCATCTGGGAGAGTTTTTCATTTACACTTTCACAAAAACAAAGAAAACCAACCCAAAAATCAAACAAGACACCAAAAAAAGACTCACTAGGCTTTCAACTTATTCAGTGTTCAAACTATTAAATTAAAACTTGCCAGCAGTATAGGTTTCTCAGAAATTCAAAAGTATAAACAGAAGACATAGTCAGGTTACATTGTTCTCTTATTCCCAAAACAGTTGTAAAAGGTTTTGTAGTATTAAACTTCCCCACAGAATGGGTGAGAGCTCTGCTGAGTGAACTTGATATATAACCGATAGCTAATTCTCCTGTCCCAGATGTACACTGTGCTTGTCAGTGGCATGCATTATGAGTTTGATTTGTGAAAGCTTGAAATACAAGTGCCTAAAACCACTGTGTTGAGAAGGCTGACTTCTGGGCTTTTTCCTCTATCTTTTCCCAAGGTTGAAGGAATTTCAAAACACTGGAAGAAACAACAATGCACTCCCTCATTGGAAATCAGTCATGGTGGGCAGTGAGTCACCTGCCCTCAGACACTACTGCACTGATGGAGGATGGATAACTTTATTAGTATACGTAGTAGATTAGTATTCAGGAATTCTGAGCACAATTTCATCTTCTGTTTATTTCTGTTGCCCCAGGGAAATAATTAAATCTCTGTCTCATTTCCCCTTTTGTAAAATAGCAATAATATTTTTTTATATAGTGGCATGGAGGGGAAGTTCATAGTTTTGTGGGAGTCAGGTGTTTGTAGCGATTAGGTAGGAAATGTTAGATAACCTTGGAGCAGAACTCTGAGTAGCTTCAGAAAGCTTAAGGATATGAGAAATACAGTGTTTGAAGCATCTGAAACAGGATTATTACTTTTTTTTTTCTTTTGGAGAGGGTCACACAAATTCATATTCCACATTTTTCCTTTTTCTTTTGTTTTCCTTCCTCCTTTACTGCTTTTCTTTTCCAGCCCGTCACATCTGTGGTTTTGCTACACCCTTTATTCAGTTGACATCTCCTTACTCAGCCAACTTCATGTCTTCAGTTATTAAGTCACAACTCTGTGTTTGCTTTCTTCCTTCTACAGATCCTTTTTCTTTTGTTAAATCACTCTCTAATCTGCACTGCTGGCTCTATGCCCACATTTTCTAATCCTGCTGTTGTTTTTATACTGCAGAGTATATTCTGAATTTAAATTATAGGAATGTTCCAAGGCTGCTCTTTCCATTTGAGTTTCAGACTTGCCTGCATGGTTATAAAAGTCACTCTGAGCAAACTGTATGTTATTTTTCCCATGTGGACATTGATCTTTCTTGAGGTTTTGACAGAACAATGAGATTCCTGCAGGTGCATGTTTATATCTTTATACATATTTAGCATTTTGTAGGATTGTGTAACCAAAGGAAAAAGAGCTAAATTCAGAAAGAAATCTTATTTTTTAAAACTTCAGAATCTGCAAACCAAAATGGATTTTCAATGCTTAAGTGTTATCTGAGTTCATTTATGCAGTACTAGAGAAACTGAAGTTTTAATCTGATCTGAGGTACTGCTTATGAAGAACAAAAAAGCAATTCTATAACCCAATCGAATTAGGGAAATCTAGTAATCAAATAAATCAGACTTTTAACTCTCACAACAAGTGAGAAAGAGTGCATGCAAACTCTGTTTTCACTCATCTGCAGTTTTATCCCTCCTTGATCTCTCCAGAGATCCTTGATATTTTGTTCTATCAGTGTCATCCCAATCTGAAACCAAACAACCGCATGTGGTTTATGAGCTCGGAATAGAGAAAGACATCTGAATGCACCCTTGTCAGAGGACACTCTCTAGTGGGCCAGAAGTTTTAAATGGCAAAGAAATAACTCTCATGTGACAGCTTGAGTAGTGCATTTCTGTGAATTGTGTTTTCTCAGAACATCTCACCTTAAGCATTGTGGTTTGGGTGACAGCAGCCCAGTTAATTCCTCTCAACAAAGGCAGTTCACCTTTTTGCAGCCTTCCTCATTCGTGTGCAAAACCAAATAAGACAATAACGTTCATCTTATGGATCCTCCCCTCATTCCATTAATATATTATTCTATTATACAGCTAGTAGTCTGGAATCTGTACTTTCAGGACTTTGTTATCTCATTGGGTTAAAATAATTGAATACTTATTTCCTGAAGCAAAAGAAAACCTCTGATTATTTTTGTTTGCTTGTTTATTTTGGATTGTGGGATTTTTGCTGCTGTTTTTTGATTTTCTTTTTCTCTATCTGTACAGAATAAACATGAATGCCTTTCTGAAATGTGAAATAAGTGTTTTCACTGTCAGTTGGGTGTGAAAACAAAAACATTTAGGAATTCGGGAAGTGCTCCTTATCTATTAGAACTTCTATGTACTGCATTTGTAATTTTGCCAGATTTCTAATTCACTGCATGGTCAAAACAAACCAGGTGCAAGTGTTGATCTACCTTCCTTGGTTTAATACATTCAAAACTAGAACTAAAAGATCAAGGTTAATGTCAATTTCCAAGCATTCACTTCCCAAGGCAACTTATTCTATGTCCTTGGGTTTTTGGGGGGGGAATTGGTTGGGTTTTTTGAGTTTGGTTTCCCAAAATAAAATTTGACTGCATTAGTTCCTTGACCTGTCTTCATTCCAATCCATCTGCAAAAGAGCCTATGGGGATATATCTTTCTTTCTGAAATAATGTAAGGTTCCTGGAGGAAGAATTGTTATTACCTCTGTATTGTGGTTTTTTTTTTAACTGTGCATCACCATGAGTACTCTAACAGCAGGACTGTTGGAGTAGTAAAGACCTTGGTAAAAGTATCTGACCTTCGATTAAAATATCTGTTTTAGATTTGAAACTAAAATATGTCATTGCTACATTCATTCAAGTGGTATATTCATTCTGATTATTAAAAAAATGACGAATCAAATTAATTGGAACAAATGATACAAGTGGTAGTTATGAAATTAGTTAATATAAAACTAGGCAGAAAATATCACTCTTCATCCCAATTTCAGATTATAAACTGGCAAGGACATGTCAGATTGGCTCAATTTTTGCTCAATTATAGTAAAGCTTACACTTCCCATGAAGTATTAGAACTGGAAGCTGATTGTTCAAATTGCCTAGGAGTTAAGAAAGCTACAGATATAAAGGCTAGAATGCAGCAACTCATCCAAACAGTAGAATTAAACCACTTTTGGTGATGAGGAGACTGCTGACTGAGAGAAGACATTAAATCCTGTTCTCAGTGTTTTAATTATCACCTGTGACAAACAAAAATACACTATGTACTCTTACAAAGCCTGAACAATTTGCTCTACTACACGTATACATGCACAGGACCCCATTTTCTTACTTCCTAGAAGGAAATCTATTGCACAGCTGAATATGGCTTTTATTCCATCTGTGTGAAAATCAACTTTTTAATTAGATATCATTAACGAGGTAAGAAAGCCACAAAATAGAAATAAATTATTTCTGCTCCTCTTATTTCCCAGTCATCTTCATATTACTGCAAATTTCATGCTAAACCCAGTGTATTTGTGAGTTCTGCAACTCTCACTGACTTCTTCAGCAATCCCTTTGTAACATCACTGGTTTTGACCACCTGCTTCAATCATAATCAGGGTAAATCAACTGACCGCAGCAGTGGACAACTACTTGAGTGTATTGCCCAGATAGCACTATTGGAGAAGTGATGTTGAAAGTTTAAACGGCTGGTCAAATGAGATTTTTTTGATTATGCTTTGTGCTACAAGATGCTCAGGCTATGCTAATGGTTAATTGAGAGAAACTGTGTTCCAGGATTAGAAAAGCTTCCTAAGTATTTCATACACTAAAAGGAGCAGCAATCTGCAGCAAGCCTGCCATGTGGGTACATGGTGTTAATTATCATCAGTGCTATTTTTTTTTCCCCATAACAAATTATGAGAACAACTTACTGGGATATTATTAGATGGTGGTCCTCTGAAAAAGGAGGATACACAAGCAGTAGATGAAAGTTGCAAGTCGTTTAAATGGAGAGTCAGTGATTTACTACAGCTGAGGATGTATACCTGTAACCTGTAAAACATTATTATTGATTTAAGGCCTATCTGTTAGCTGCACAATAGAGTAATGTTATTAGACTTACACATACATTTCAGAAGACAGATAAAGAAAAATCCATTTTTGTGATCTCATCAACAAGTCCTCAAGAGATAGCCTCACTGTTTAAGAAACCAGTCAGTGATGGATAAATTAAAACTTTGTGGTCTAACCCCTGCCTGGGCAGTGCCTGATAGGCTTTTATCGAGCTGGACTTAGAACGTGCCATCGCCTACTTCCACTTTGCTCTGAGGTGATATTGTTTTGAAAGAGAAAGAAAAAAGATGAGGAACTGTTAATTAGTTTTTCCTCTTCTAGCTATAGTTCCTGTGTTGTAGTCCAAAGCCGGGTGACATAATTGTATTTTTATTCTATAAGAGAGTATAAATGTCACATCAGAGTCAGAAAACCACTGTGCTTTGTAAATAGAAAAAAAGTTCTTAAATTACAAATGAGATAATTATTGTCTCCAAGACACCACCTGTCCCCCATTCCTACTTAAGTGCACTGTAAATCTTTTCATGAAGAAAGCAGAAAATGCATCATTTTCCTCCCACAATGTTTAGTACTTCTGAACAAATTAGTAAATTCTTATTCATTCACTTAATGATGCTTTTTTCTTCATTGTTACAGAGGTGGCTAAGGTAAGATCTGATTTTATAGTGATGTACTCTGGCAAATTTGATAGACTTTTTTTTGACCTATACTGCCTTACAGTGCTGGAGTTCACACCATATGCTATTGTAGCTTCCTTGAATTATTTTGCAATTTGCAACTTTCCCAAAGTTTGAAGAGAGATTTAATCTCTGCCAGAAACCCCTAAAATCGCCTGGTATCCTGCTGACATATTCTTGTAAACATACCTTATATGTGTGATCCCTGCACACTCAAGTAGAGAACACTGGAAGGACAAGTTTTAATTTCTGAAGTTACTGGAATTTAGATAGACTGAAAATATTACTATAAAAAGATATAATCTCATCATTATCTCTGTGTACTGCTAAGGTCTTCATAAACCTGCAGCCCTTCACATTCACTTTGACCCTCTGAAAATAAAAAACAGCAGTTACAATTTAACAGCAAATCAGAATCTGTTCTTTCTTGTTGTTTTTATAATAGCTCACTATTTCTGTCCCTATCAAATTCCAAATTTAGTGAACTGCAATTTTAAGGGTGGGTTGTTTTTCTGTCTTGTAATCCAAGCAAATGAGCATGTGTGATTCAGTCAAAAGAAAGCTCTGAAGAACATAAATTTGTAGTAATTTAAAAGAACAAAGAAGTGGGGGGGGGAAAAAAAATCAGCATTGGTGTTCCTGACACCAAGAAGGGAAGAAACTCTATCTCAAGCTTGAAACTCCGTTTGTCCTTCTGCACCATTGGCTATATAACCAGTTATGCAGCCTTTCTTCCTGAGATATGTGAAGTTCACCTTGCAAAATAGTGCGCATGAATTAAGTGTGTATTCAGCGGTTTTCCGGACATGATAGGAAGGCAGATTTCATGTTATTGTAGGAATTCTGACACTAAAGACTAACTAACAGCTGCAGCCTTTCCTGTAGCTGGAGCAGTCCTGCCAGTGGTACTGTCACTGTATCGGACAGCAACACCAGCAGACAAAAGACCAGTAACATTTCCTCTTCTGTAGCTACAGTTCTTGCTTCAGTGGGTGTTGAAAGATGGTGGTGTTTCAGGATAAAACACCTGCAGCTCTGGGAGTGTAGAGGAGGAGAAGTCAGTTGCAGTATCTGCAGTGCTACCTTTCATTTCAGTCTTGAACACCAAGCAGTGTTCAAGGAACCCCACAGTTTTTAAGTGCTGAAAAAAATCCTTCCCTTTTCTCTCCCCGGTACCCCTGGGACTCCACTGCACAAAAGCTTAAAAAGCATTGTAACAATGGTGATATCATTGTTCTATTTAGGGTCGTCAGATATAGTAATTACTGAACAGTTACTAAGCCTTGATAATCTTTCCTTTGACGGCTAGATTATGACTACATAATTCCACTATGATTAAGGTAGCATGTTGTTCAGAGTTACATACAAAAGTTTGGAGAGATGTTTATTCCCTATATTATCTGTTACTTCTTTTTACTTATCTTTATGCTGTATTTAGAGAGTAGGAGGCTTTTTATGTTTCTTATTAGTGATGTTATAGCTAGTATAAGAAGGAATAACCCAAATTAAAACCTATTCCCCCAGCAAGCTCTCTCACATTACTCAAAAGATGTGTGTGATTTTACATCTTCACATTCATATTTTTGTGTTTTATATGCAGCTTCAAGATGCTTTATTTTAGCTAACGAGTTTTGCAGGCAGCATTTACCATTGCAGATTTACCTAAAATGTACTTCTTTGTTTATATTTTGGTAAATGTTAAAGGTTCTGATTCCATCTATGTTTATAGTATTATTAAAAGACATAAAACCAACGATGACCAACCTTATTGTTGTTTGTCTAAGTATTCACTAATTGCTATTAATTTGATTAGTACAGCAAATTAAAGCAGAAAAGAATCAGAGTTTATTCATGGTTAAACTACAGAAATCAGTGAGTTATACAGTATCTGCATTTTAATTAAGTCATGAACGTTTAATGTTATGTACTGAAAATTCAGATGGATTCTCTGGCTTCATTGAAATTTAACATTCATCTCATGTTGTTTAATTTTTGGTAGGATTTTTAATCTGCATGTCTGCAAATATCAAGTGTGAGCACAGTTTTATTAATAATCCATGTCCACAATGCTCCAAAGTTAACAGGCATTTTTTTCCTGTAGATCATCAAAACAAACCTAAATCTGCACTATAGCTAATGGAATAATTTGGTTTTATTATCACGACATAAACTTTAAAATAGTCCTTGATCCTTGGCTGTTCAGCTTGTGGGCTGGGTGTTGAAGCAACCTGAGATTTGCAATACTCCAATACATGAAGTGCTGTTAAATTGTTGACCAGACAAGTTCACCCTGGAGTCTGTGCAAGTCTCCATTCTGAAATTCAGTATAAAATTCTTCATAGACTGTGTTTATAGAATACGTAGGGAAAGTTAAGAATATCACCAGTTAATTCATGGTAACCAGGCATCAGTGCAGACAGAAAACCTTCTGTCCAGACTGACAGCCCTCTCTGAGCTTGGTACTTCCAACCAAGGCATTTCAAACCCAAACAGAAAATATAGGCTTGCAGTTTTTCTTCAAAATAACTTTTTACCTTCAGCTTGTTTGCTTTTGATGGATATCAGGAGGACGTGATACCACTCACTCTGTTCTGTGCAACAACCAGAATGAATTATTTCTACTGAAAAGAAGGAGGGTGTGCAGGTTCCATTATCTCCTCAACACGAGGGAACTCTAAAATGTAATTTTCCATTTCTAAAATGTACTTAGTCCTTAATGATATTTCAGGTGCTCTTACCTACTAAATTCTGGGAAGTCCAAAGCTAGAACAGGCAAACAAGAGCTTCGTCTATGTCCATTTTATCACACCTAAAATTGTCGTAAAATCTTATTTTTTACATTGTCAAGGAAGGATATGTTTTGTTATCCCATGAAGACTGAAAAAGAGAGATTGAGAGAGTTAAAAAGTTCTGTAGGCAAATATTTGGCAATTTCCTCTGACAAAAGGGAAAAATCTTGATCCAAATTGGCTGCCAAACAGACTCTTTTTTAATCCACATAGGCTGAAGCTGAGACAATGTCCCCTAGAGAGACCTGAACTTTCTTATCACCCTAACGATAAAAGGTGTCCTGAAGACACATCACTTTCAGCTTGGATCCTTGTAGCTACTTGATGAGTTTGCGTGGTCTGGACTTGTGAACAGGTACCAGGAGATTCAGGGCTACGCAATGTTGTGCTTCACCCAAGTTCAAATTCTATCATCAGGTTACACAAACAGTAAAGAAGGTGCCAGGGGATTTTGTTGTACAGTTCTCATTTACGTTAATTGAAACTCTGATTAAATCCCTCTGCCCAGCAGTGAAATTCTATCCCTTAAATGAACATATTAGGAGAAATAAGGGATTAATTCAGAGGCTCAATGAAACTTTCTCAAGCTTATGATGCAGTGGTTGCCTTCTCCACTCTACACAAAAACTATTTAAGTCAAACATAGATAATGGCAAACTGCAGAAAGTACCGAAAGTTGTACAGCTTCAGTTCAAGCTCTGTCTCCCCTTGCTGCTGTTCTCATTGGTATGTAACATGCACACCATACAGAGTGCTGGCTTTAAAATAGTTTAATAGAATAAGTGTCAACACTAAATAAATCCTGTTGCCAACAAGCTGCCCAGAAACATTTATCACACTTCCGGTAATGTTCAAAAAAGTTACTGTTACAATGATGAATCATACCTTATATTACACACATGTTGATCATAAATATTTATCACACTTCTGGCAATTTCAACAATGTTGAAGAGACACTATAGTTTGTTGAAGAGAATGTCCCTCTTCTGTAAAGTAGGTAGATTCTGGACTTAAAAGGACAAGCAAAACCAGTGTTAGGTGGTTTTGCCAGAGATAAAGAGAAGATGGATCTCTTTCTGATGTAGTGTACAAATATACAGAGAGATGTATTAATCTTACTGTGTTCTGGCAATCTTCTTTTATTACCTGCTTACTATTTTTAAATAAATCTTTAATTTTATGTTTCTTGATAAATCAAGTCATAAGGTTTTCTTGGTATCAGGGACACAGTAAACATTACATTAATTCCTGCAGATCTTTCTGAGACTTTGGGGTTAACAAAGGCTTGATTATGTTTTAATTTGGTACAGACATAGACTTTAGTGCTTACTGTTACAACAGGTAAACACTTTAGCCATAAATCTTAAAAAATGTGTATTGAGCCCACCAAACAAACACCACAGTAAACAAAATTAAGTATGTTGCTTTCTGGTAGATCAGTGCTGCATTGGTCACTATATTGATGGTTTAGCTGTTTAGAGGAAGACAAAATATATCAGCTTGAGAAAAAAAAAAACAAAAACACAACATTAACCACTTCAAGTAGCCCATGCTTCTTTTTTTATTCCTCTACAACATAATGCAAAACGAACTATACTACCAAAAATCTAATTATGGCAAAAATCAGCTTTGGTACATGTTAGACTTGCAAACTTCTACTGCTTTGTCCTCCAAGTTCTGATGTGTTCCAGGCACGTTATGTTACGCTACTGATGGCAACTGAGAGCAACTTAGTGGCCTATGACAGAAGAAAATGAACTTTTACCCATTTTTATATCCAGACTCATGCCCTAAATGTCAGATCATTCTTTCATCTAGATCTTGCCATCTGATCTGATGCTTGCTGTGATATTGGTACGATGGATCAGGAACAGGGAGAATTCAAAGGCATTGCCTTTTGAAAGCAAAGTGAGACTAGCAGTCTACATTTTCCCCAGTCTGAGAAGAATGACAAAACCCCTCCACTATCCTTCATTTTGACTAGAGTAGTGGGTTCAAGATGCTCTTTCCTTTAAACATTTTTTTTTCTGCATTTCTGCATATATACTGTATAAAGACAATGGATCTAAGAACGGGAGTATATTAGGGAAAAAGTCCCAACTTGCCCTGGACACACAATAAAAATTAATAATTGCACACTCTCTTATTTTGTACAAAAACCAGATATATACTTCTGTGGCATATTTAAAGAGCTGCATCATAAAACACAATAATTCATACAGTGGTTAACAGAGAATTCCCAGCTGGCAAATTAGTTATGCAAAACTTAACATCCTACAGATGTCATTCTGAGGATTTCTCCCTCCTTTAGAAATAGTCTATTTTAAGTCATCAAAAATGGAAACTTCAAGACAGAGAAAGTTTTATTTTTGTTCACTAGCTGCTAGTGTTTGGGGGTTTTTTGTGGTTTTGTTTTGGTTTTTTTTTTTTGTTGTTTTTTTTTCTTTAGGAATGCTTTGGCTCGTTATAAATAAGTCTCGTTTAATGAGGCGTGTGTTTTCAATAAGATTAAAGGAATTTCAGGAAATAAAATGAAAATGTGTTCTCATAAAAAATATTACTAAAAACCAAAAAAACCTCAAGAGTCTGTTATCCAGTCACTAACCAGCTTTTGAATTATCTCTGAAAGCAGAGCATCATTTGTTATACTAGTCATAAAAAATTAGTCACTCTGGAACCCAGCCTGTATACTCAGTTCTCTGACATAGAACAAAATAAAGTTTTACACAACAGTGTGACCACTTATTAAAAACCTTTAGGCTCAAAATAACCTTTACCTTCTGCAAAAGGAGCTTGTCTCAGCAGTGAGGTAAAATTACTACATTCCTTTACCATTTTTCTATTCCAGTAACTACAGAAAGGAATGATTTAATAATAGTACTGGTAATAAGCTAAAAATGCATTTAAGAAAGCTATGAAAATACATGGTAGGATTTGCCTGCCACAACTGAAAAATATAAGCTAATGGAAACTAAAGTGTTTCAGTGTGGAAAGAGCTCTCACACTTCCTCTTCAACGGGATGAAAGAGGTAGGACAGAAGGCTGCATTTTAGGAGGGACATTTTATGTGTCTTCAAGGGTTTCATCTTCTGTATGAAGGGTTTTTTCTACATCTTTGCAGTTTTCAATTTATTTCATTTACTACAGCAGCCAGGCTGAATACACATAGCAAAGAATAAGTCATGCTGCAAAAGGCTTGCAAGCTGAAAAGCACGGGATGAAAAGCAGAGAGAAATAGCTGCTGTCTATTTTTGCAGATGAGGAAATAAGGTCCAGAGAAGTTAGGAACAAGTCTTACAAATTACTTAGACAAAATCATCACACGAGAGTTAAACTGACTTGAGTAGAAATTAAGCACTTCTGAAAATACCTGCTACGTGTTTTTCTGCACCCAGTGGAACCTAGACCTTAGCACCAGTTGCCTCATCAGGACTATATACAGGAAATACACAGGTTAACATGGAGAACTACCAAAAAAAGTCATTATTTGTGATACATGCCACAAAAGTCGTGTGCGCAATTACATAAAAAGACTGGGATGATTGCTGATCATGTTCAATTCAAACCACAGTTGCATAAGGAATGCAGGTTAGAAGTCTTTATAAGGACATTTATAGACACCCCAAAAAATAGTACAGAACGTAAGAATTAGCTTTGCAAATAACTTTTAAAGTGGGGTTTCAGCCATCATCAAGACTGTATATGTTAGATGATCTTGCACAGCCTGAAAATCATCATTCTGAATTTCACCTTTATTCAGAGTATTAAACATCACTTGAAACTTAACATTTCTTTGCTTCTTTTTTCTTGGTTTGCTTTTCACAACTCTAGTGTTAATTCAGTATTAACCTAGTTGTGTTCACTGTATAGCTATATTCAGTTGCTCAACAAACGTCTCTCTTTTGCTTTACTTTACTAAATGCTCTGCTTCTACATCAAAAAGAAGTTCATGAGTGAGTTACCATGGTGACTTCAGGTGTCTGGAAAATGTCAAGACACAATGTGTTGTGCATGTAAACCTACAAATAAGAAAACAAAACCAAAAGCAGTTTTTTAGAGCACATGTGGTAACAAAACTAACTACATGGATATCTAGATGAAACTGAAAAAACTAACTGCTTACTTCGTAACCACTAAAAAAGGTACATCATCTTCCAAATATAAAATAGTGAGTTTACACAAAATATTAGTCAAAAAAATTAAGCAATTTAAAATATAAGGAAGACTCTGAAACTTTAGGAATGTATTGATACGTCTAGAGAAGACAAATTTTCAATTGCTTAACTCCTCTGACTACATGTCTGTAGAGAATTTACGTCTCTCTGGGTATGCTGAAAGAATAGAGTAAGTGTGCTTATGTGAGAAAGTGACTTTCAGAACAGAGTTAACGTTTTAGGAAAACAAAACAAACAAACATCATTTAAAACACAATTTATTTGGCCAGAGATCATAAACAGAACCTTAGCTTTTAATTTCAACTTTTATTGTTATATCACAAAATACTATTTTCTTTAAAATTTACTTAAGGTTTCTATTTAATTCAGGAGAATGCATTGCTTTGTCTCAGTGATGTGAGTCAAAGAATGAATCCATGTCCACCAAACAGTACCTGCATGTTACTGTGTCAGTGTTGAAAAGGGGATAGTACAGTGGGTAGTCTCACAAACTAGTCTTCCTTTCACTCCTCCCAGGCTCCTCTATACTCTAAGGGGACCATTGCTTTTTTAGTACATGTACCAGTGCTACAATTGCTCCCCATCCTTCAGGCTCATCCTCATTTCTGGAGCTCTTCATGCCCTGCTCCAGCGGGCCAGTGGGGCCAGAAGCTATTTCCCAGACTTGAGATTGGGTTGAGAGGACAACGCATTTGCATCTTCTCATGTCTGTGATTTTCAGAGCATATAAAAATGTCTGAAAGGCTTGCTGTGACAGTGTTAGAGAGTGGTTTTGGGCAATAGGAAATAAATCTGCAGTAGTCAAAGTCTGTATTGTCTTCATGGAAGACACTTGAGAGAAAACTGTCCTTTAGCATGCCCCAACTTCTTTGAGAAATCTTCTTGGACAGGATTTCAGGAGCAAAACAGTGCATATTTCTCAGAGTCTGTAACGTTTATTATAAAATTTACTTATTTGAAGATATATGATGTTACATGGAGTTTCTGATTCAGTGGAGTTGTACAAGCTATATGTAAAACACTATACAAATGTAAGTTACACTTGGCAAAATGCAGGCATTGCAATACACAGTTCAGTCACAATGCCAGTGTGACTCCCATTTCCAGTCTCTATAATGTGCTCACTGTCATGATGCTGGATGTCCTCTGTTGCCAGGAAGGAATATGTGGGTTGAAGCCAGCTCAAGCCTGTTGCTCTTTTTGGCATTCTTTTTTCAGTTCTTATATTTTCTTTGTTCAGTTGTTCTTATATTTTGTGTTACGTTGAGACACGTATTCACTTCTCCCATGCTGTTCTGACTAACTCAGAGAGACACACTCTTTTAATGAACTCAGGGAGAAACAGTTATATCACCAATTGATCCACTGGACTGCTGACAGCTGTTAATCTAAAATATAGGTCACACTTTAGTCCCCTTTGTGTTGAGATAAAGTCAGTTTCTCTGCACTAACTATGGTCAGTCACAACCTGTGTTATTGTCTGAGCTTCATGAGCACATCACCCTTGCTCATCTCTACTAAATCTTCCATTTTAAGAGTCTATTGGTGTCGTGGGTTAAGCAGAGCAGAGTTAATTTTTTTTTCCTTTTCCCTTCTTTTCATAAACAGCTAGCAAGAAGCTATGTTTTGCATTCCTGCTCAGGAGAGAATTGATAAGAGAAGAACGTTTATAGTTATTGCTAGGATGTTGCTATTTGTTCTCAAGGACATACATTCAGCCTTTTGGGGGGGAAGAGACAGTCTGGCTTCTAGCCTGGGATTTGCTTTTAGGTAAAGATTGAGAAGCAGACTGACCAATTATTCCATCCC
>WKFP01015010.1:684055-704513 GCA_011057875.1 Pterocles orientalis
CCTGAAGAGTTTGTAGCCATCCATTGCAGCACTCCAATCATGGGAGCAATCCCACCATGTTTCCATTATGGCAACTATGTCATAGTTCGCCTGCCTCACAATGGCTTCCAACTCTTCTTGTTTGTTACCCATGCTGCGTGCATTGGTATAGGCGCACCTCAGCCGAGCCCCTTGCCTCGCTCCTAATCCCAATACCACTTCATCAAGCTTATCCCTAGAAGACCTGCCTTTACCCCCTTCCCCCTTCATAGAGTCATTCTCCTCCATCACGAAGGCACAAGACCATGGGTTCTTGCAAGCACATCCCTCTCCTGCAAGCACTGGGTCACTACGCACCGACTCTTTACTTGCTGTTGACCAGTATATGTTATTTTGATGTTTGTATCTTTTGCTGGTCTGTATCTATAAAATTTCTTTAGGTCAATATCTTCTGTATTTAGCTTCAACTTAGTTCCTAATGAAAGTCAGTGATCTTTATTTATCAGTGGGCTGGTTTTAAGGGTTTTGACGATACATGTTATGAAATTAAAAAATAAAAGGTTAACTGTCTACTTATCTTGCGTTACCTTTGCACACTTAGGTATTTGAATATCCCCAAAATCTGACCCTTGCTTGAAGTTTACATTTCATCCATTCATCTAAGAGATATATATTCATGTAGTGATTCTTAATAAATTTGTATGTGAAGGCTAGAAAGTAGACAATACATTCCGCTACAGGTTGTTTAAGATTTCTCAAGTTCTTTTTTTGACAATAATTTTTAATTCTCTCTTTATTTGAGTCTGTACAGAACAGAGATATCAGAAAAGAGCAACACAGAAGGGGTGCAAAAATGCAAGTAAAATCTACAGTGTTACAAAAGCTAATTATTGACATGTTGTTTACCACTAGCTTCTCTAGTTTATTTTTCCCAATAGAAGAATGACAGTGATACTGTATGAACTGTACCCAGGGTTAAAAAGCATTTAAATCAAGTTCTGAATACTGTTTAAATGTATCTACCAGTAACTTATTAGGAAAACACAGCCTAGAGATAAACAAAACAAAACAAAACAAAACAAAACAAACAAACAAAACAGTTATCAAAATACTCTGTAAAACCAGCAACACAAACTGATATGTAGAATGTGATAATATCTTCTGGAAGTGACATGAGATGGCACAGCACTGTTTTGTGGTAACTAGAGGCAAAAGGCATCTGCTGTGCGAGAAGGGACATACTGTCAACACCTGCACAAGAAAGCACAATGAATTTTCAGTTTTAAAGTTTGAGTACTTTTTTATTCAGTAATGCTCTTGCAACTCCCTACAAATCTGTGGATACTACAAGCAATCAATGAGCCATAAGCAAAAAACAAAAACAAAACCAAAAAACCCAAAACACCCAGAATAATACTTTAAGAGGTTCAATTAAACAACAATTTTATTTAAAAAGATGTAAAAATATAGTGGAGTTGCAAAAGATAAATGACATGATAAAGAAAACTTATAATAGTACTACCTCCTACCAACAACACTAAAGCTATCATTATTATGGAGCAGCTACTAATGATGTAACAATATCACAATTACCTACAATAGCAAAGCTACAATGATACGAAAATTGACAGCAACTATCCCAATGTCCTGGGTTAAGAAGAGACAGTTAACTTTCATCATAATAGCAAGAGGCTGTGTTTTGGATTTGTGCTGAGAAGAAAAGTTGACAAGAAAGGAATGTTTATAGTTGTTGCTAGTATATTTCAAGGTCCTTCAGCTACTCTGCTCTTTGCAGACAGGGTGGGGGGCCTGGAAGGGCACAGCCCCAGCTACTAGCCCAGGATTTGTTCTTCAGTTACTAGATTGAGAACCAGAGTGACCAATAATCTACTCTATAACACAAACGTCATGCCCTGTATGTAGGTGAGGACCCCCAGGAAGATCGGCCCTTTTTTGGTTCCAGGTTCCTTTGGCTCCAGATCATCTCACTTCAGGTGCCTGCGTTCGCTCTCCCAAGGCCTTTCCCCACCCCCCACACCAGTCAGCTCTTGTTCTGGGACTCTCAGACTGTTATCTCCGGTTTGTGAGTGTGGTGTTTCGGGGACCCTCCCTTCTGCTCCAGGAGGTTTCGGGACCCCTCCCTGCTCTGGGTTCGACTCCCCCTGTTCTGGGATCGTTGGCCGGGAATAGGCTGAATCTTTATCATTGGGTGGGGGGACAGTATCACTGTGTATCCCTTGTTTGTTTATTTGCATATAGTATTATTTTCAATGTTATTGTAGTTTAGTTATTGAATTGTCCTTATCTCAACCCACGAGTCCTCTTTGCCATTTACCTCTTTAATTCTCTCCCTTATCATTGGGTGGGGGCAGGGACTGTGTGAGTGGGTGTGTGTGGTTTGGCCCCCAGCCAAGGGCCAACCCATCACAATTGGTCAGTCACAATATGAAGTGTATGTACACAAATACAGAAAAAAATCATATATGATGGGGGGATCAGCAACATTAAGAGCAATAGGAAGAAAATCAGATTGATATTGTGGAGAAACCCATAAACTGTAAAGCAAATGTGGCAGAAGGAGTGTAAAAAGTAGTATAGCTTATATTTTTAAAGGGCTGTGTCACAGCACTTCATTTGCATACACCCTAATGTCTTGTTTCTGATAAACAGTGCTGACAAGCATATGCATCTTTTGTGGCACTTTGACTTCAACTGTTGTGCTAATACATAAATATTGTTCAGAAGAGGACTCTGGGGTCTTACTCAAAGCATGACCTGGTGAGTTTGAGGAAAATGTTTCCTTTTGTGCTTCTTCTGAAGAACTGCTTTTGGTAAACATCATGCTGAGCTCTCTGGGGAATTTTCTTCATCTACAAAAGAATCCTTTAAAATGTAACCATGGAGCTATGTAAAAAATAAATCAAGAAAAATAAGAAACCATTGTTAATGCCGAATTACTGTCTATATGCTTTTAAACATTAGTTTGCAGTGTGAACAGTACAACCGAAGGTCTTCAAATAGCTTTATGTCTGTAAGTGGCACACAGTTTTTCAGAGGCCTAAGCTATGAAGAGTAGTTTCTCCCTTTTGTCCTGTGCTGAGTACTGAGAAAATTACCTTCAATAGCCTTAGGTTCTTGGGTCAGGCAGTTAACCTCGTGAAAGCTTCGTTGTCTGTGTATTGCTATTACCTCCTACCACCTGTGTGCCGCTACAAGGCATATTCCTTTTCATAAATCTGTCTTTTATTGACAGTATATCTATTTTTTCATTAAGAATGCTCTGTTTTTAACATTACACTTCTCCCATCTGGATCTGTTGAATTAAAAAACTTGTTACGTTCACCAAGGATAACAATAAAAGCAATTACAACATCGTAGATTATATTTTTTCAGGCTGCATCTTAGAGCTTTAATTTTCTTTTGGTCTTCCTCCTAAACTCCATTTTCTAATAACTTTCACAATAGGAAGAAGAGAGCTTTAAGATCTGTCCTTAGCAGCAGGAATGAGTACTAATTAGCTATAAATTAGTTCTAGTTATTCACAAACATTTAGAGTATGCTCGTTACATGGAAAGTAATCATGAAAAAGCTACTCTTCCTTTAGAGTTTAATTTCACTAGCAGAAACTAGCATGGATGATAGGCTAGAAAAAGCTGAGGCAGTCTACTGTACAAAATCTTAGGGTATTTTTGCTAAGATGCAAAACTAGAGGTAGTTTAGGGTGCATGATTTTTCAGAAAGAGCCCATTAGTAAAAGCTTGCTGTTTTTCATGATGGATTTTCAGGCTTCAGAGGTACCACCATAAACCACTTCAATATACTTTGTTTTGACTGACTCTATTTTATACATCAAAGTATAGTTTGTGAAGTCTTGTAAAGTTCTTGTAAAATATCTAAGCGTTTGCACCCAGATCCTCCTTGCCACAGAAGGGAAAATGATGCTGGGTTTCCATGATTTCACTGACAGTTTTTAACAGGGCTTTCAATTTCTATCAGTAAGGAATAAATAAAAGAAATCTACTTTTAGCCTTAATTAAATATACTTTTCAACTGAACTAAGAAGTGAAGCACTAGCTTTAGAGCTTTTATTACAATATTAGTCCTTCAAACTTTTACATTAAATTTTAGCTACTTGGGTATGAAAAAGTGTACAGAATTTTAAGTTTGAAATATTCAAATCTCCTTTCTGGTTAGAACAGTATGTTCTACTCAGCAAGTGGAAAATTGGGACATTTTATTCAAATATGTGTCATAGAAATGTGCTTTAAAATACTAACTTGCATATATATCAAAGTACAATTCTTGTCTTGTACCATGGGGCACATTTCCTCCTTAGGCTCAAACTCTGCATGCACAAATTGCTTTAGTATGCAAGCTATCATTTCCACAGAAATGAAAAATCGATATGTTATTTCGAATAGCTTGATACCTAGTAACATACAAATGGCTCAACAATTCATCACTGCAGAGTCGTATCTGAGTGATGTTCATGTCAGTTGTGTTAGAAAAGCTTGAGTCTATATGCCAATGTATACGTACATACATGTGGAAAAAAAAAAGAAAATATTTCTATGACTAATACTGTGCTACTTTGTTCAGTAGTATTCACATGAGAATCTGTCAGAAATTGAACAGGAAAATGTCTTACCAGTGGTATTTTTCTTTTTGACAAAATAGGAGCAGTAAGCTTAAAGAGTTAGTTATTTAGTATATTGACTGGTTCCTAAGCCTAACAGGTGAATATTGCAAACATCTGTCTTGGTATGAGAGGGGAACGGACTGGCAGGGTTTTTTGCAATGGGGCATAGGCTACTTCTTATTTTCAGCTCCCAAGGCTTGTGAGACACTCCAACTCCTGGCTTTGCAGACACTGCCTGCCTGCTGCATGTGCATGCCTGCAAGGGCTTGCTGCCTGGTTGGCCTGGCTGGGAGGGGTTATGAGACCCCCGAGGACCCCTGACCCGTTTCTGGAACATTCCTAAGCACATACTGCACCTGCCCAGTGACATCAAAATCCCCACGTTTCGGGGCAGACATTTTCCTCACTTAAGGCTATAAAAGGAGGAAAAGACAAGTTTTGGGTGCACACCTGCCACTGGAGGACTATGACTATGAGCCAAGACCATCGCTGGATACAAGGGTGATAATATCTTTGATGTTTTCTTTCGCTCTTTTCCCTTTTCTTTTTCCTTTCAAGTATCGCTCTCTCTGTGTGTCTCTAGTTTTGCTTTTGGAGCATATGGGTAATATTATTTCAAGTTTTCATATCACAATTGATTGTGATATCACTGACAGCTTTGTGTTGCTGTTCGTTGTAATATCATTACAACTTTTGACAAGCCATTATCTTTTGTAGTTCTACTGCATTTTCTAATAAAATTGTGGTTTAGTTGAACCTTTAGAAGCAATTTTCATTACTCGTGGTTATCATGCAGAGATTCAAAACTGAACCTTGCCCTTACCCACTGAGTGGGACGGGACATTTAGTAAACTTAAATATTAATGTTATTTAGTTTGGAAAATTAATATCAGAGTTTAACAGCAAATTACAGCAGAATTTTATGAAAGTTCACACAAGCAAGACTGAAAGTTTCTTGTTACGAGGGAAAATAAAACTAAATTCAACCTCTGTTCTCTCCATTACCTAAGTACCAAATGACTTAATTTCCAGCACAATATTTTAAGTAGCAGTTTCTCTCAATGTTAGCTTTCCTGTGAATTATGCATGGCCATGCAAGCAGCACCATGACGCTACTCTCTGAAAAACTGCTTTTGCTTCTCCTGTAGTGAGAGTTCCAAGCAGTTTAGAGAAAGGATTGTTCTTAATCATAGAATCATAGAATCATAGAATCATAGAATCATAGAATGGTTTGGATTGGAAAGGACCTTAAAGATCATCAAGTTCCAACCCCCCTGACATTGTTTAAAATTAATAATAATCTATTAGAAGATAAAAAGGTCCTTCATTTTGAAATTTTACCTCATACCAAGTACTTGAGTTAGTGTTGCAATTCCACTTCCTTCTAGACATGTCTATAGCTTGCATCTCGAGGTTTTCTGAACTTCACTTTTCTTCATTTGTTCAGTACCGTGTGATCACTTTTTGTTGCTGATGTAAATTTGCAATAGGTGCCTCAAGGCGCCACACTGCCTATTTGGGACTGCGTTAAGCAAACAGAATCAAGACTTCCATAGGAAGTCTCATGGGAACTCCTCTCTGTGAGAGCAATTGGTTTTCAAGACCTTTGTGTCCTGCCTGATGTGTTAGAGGTAAAAATTGAGGTATAATTTTTTCATATATTATGGCCAGCTCCATGCTTCAACATTTCAAACCCACTGCTTTACCTGTTGAATGTTTCTGTCATGCTCTCAGTCAAATGACACTGAATTAATTTTAAAATTTTGTCAGACTAAGTCTCAAAACCACCCTACCTTGACATCTCTTTCAAAACAGATCTAACCAGTCATCTTCAGGATATGCTGCAAAATAGCACAAAGAATTCCCAGACTCCTTGTTTCCTCCCTGAGGAAGGATAGACCATTTCAGTTTTAGAACTTTGGTCTTACTTACAAAAGAAATTACTGGATTTTTTTTTTGCCTGAATATTTTCATTGTATTCAAAAGTAATGATGATGATATTTTTCTCACTTAAAACACAAACAAACAAATATCAACCAGTTTGTATAAGAAAAAGACACCACAGTAAGGAAAAGCATTTATTAGCAGAATCAGGGTTTTTAAAAATATGACATAGTGCTAGCAGAACTCCACCTTTCTAGAATCCCTTTATGGATGTAGGTATTTCAAGGACATGGCAGTTGATTTAGCCCCCTGATGGCTCATGTGAATGGAGCTCAGACAGAACATATAGAAGTGTCTTCACCTCTGAAAAAAATGTGACCTCATATGTAAAATTTTGCATGGAAGAACTTTGAATAAAATCCCCTATATATAAGTTTTGTCATACACACATTGTAATTACCTTCGCCTTGAAATTTGTTGTAATATTGTCATAGCAGACACATATGTCATACGGTATGATACATGGCTTATGTATATAGAATACAGTGAAGGCTATTACCTTCAAGTACATTTTCAAGAATCTTCCACCATGCTTTTTTGATGTGCAGAAAGAGATGAAAGTATTACTTGCAACACTGTTAAGATGATGCCAAAACATACTGAAAAAGGCAGGGTTCACTGCATGTCACTGAATGTGGTATATAAATGTAAAAATAGGATTAAATTAAGAATGTAAAAATGGAAGCTGAAGAACAGAGTTTTTAATTGTGAAACGTATTTTTCTGAGATAAAATCTTCCTACAGCAAGAGTCAAGTAGGAGCTTTCAGCTTTGTAACAGAAGTTGGCTAAGCAGAGGTTACTTCAGAGTCTTTGGGATGCAGTGACCTCTACAAAAAATAAGAAAAAAAAGTCTTTTCTGCATCTTTATACCACCTCTTCTTCCTCCACATAATAGGCACAGTGATACAAGACAGCAGAATCCACATACTATATTCTTCTGTCCCGTAGGTTTCTTATACAGTATCTGTACATTGGCTTTGATTCTGCTAACCCCAATTCGTCAACATGAGTCTTATTAGCAAATTTCCTCTTTTAAAGTCGGAATAGTTGAATCTTCATCTTAACACTCACTGGCAGTCATCTGAGGCCAGGGGCTCATGAATCCACTTAAAAGCAGGCTGAACAGAATACTGACATACACATCAGAGAAGACCTGGCATTGGCCAGAAAATGGATTACATGACAAAGTGGATCAATTTCACTTCTAACTTTTCTAATTGTTGTTACAGTCAAACTTCTCTGTCTGGCACAGAAAAATCTGTCACGATCAAGAAGAGGGAAAGCACAGTCTAGGAACAGAAAACGAAATATTTTCTTATTAAATAGAAGAATTTGAAAAATATTGTACTTCTCCTGCTCACACTCCCTGATACTCCTCAATCTTGCCACTTCCTCCTGCAATTTAGCCACCTGTTCCAGGAGCTTGTCCACCTGGGCACACATATTGCAGGATGGTTTGCCTCCCATCCCCACCCCAAGAGAGTAGTTTAGGCACCTCCCACATACCAATGTCTGTATGGTTGCCCCTGCTGTCTGAAGCTCTTTCTGTGTGGAGGCATCAGCCATCACAGGGGAAGATGGTGCAGACCCCTTAGCCAGAGCTGCAACCTTAGTTCTAAGACGACTGCCTACCATTCAGATTGGAGAGTCAGATAAGATGTCTGTATTTTGCACCCTCAGCAAGTTTGCTGATGATACCAAGCTGTGTGGTGTGGTGGACATGCTGGAGGGAAGGGATGCCATCCAGAGGGACCTTGACAGGCTTGAGAGGTGGGCCCATGCCAATCTCATGAGGTTCAACAAGGCCAAGTGCAAGGTCCTGCATGTGGGTTGAGGCAATCCCAAGCACAAATACAGGCTGGGTAGAGAATGGATAGAGAGCAGCTCTGAGGAGAAGGACTTGGAAGTATTGGTGGATGAGAAGCTCAACATGAGCCGGCAGTGTGTACTTGCAGCCCAGAAAGCCAGCTGTGTCCTGGGCTGCATCAAAAGAAACATTAGCAACAGGTCAAAGGAGGTGATTCTCCCCCTCTACTCAGCTCCTGTGAGACCCCACCTTGAGTACTGTGTTCAGAAGTGGGGCCCACAACATGAGAAAGACCTGGACCTGTTGGAGGGAGTCCAGAGGAGAGCCACAAAATTAATCAGGGGCCTGGAGCACCTCCCCTATGAGGACAGGCTGAAAGAGTTGGGGTTGTTCAGCCTGGAGAAGAGAAGGCTCCGAGGAAACTTAATAGCAGCCTTCCAGTACCTGAAGGGGGCCTACAGGTTGCCCAAGGAGGTCGTGGATGCCCCATCCCTGGAGGCACTCAAGGCCAGGCTGGATGTGGCTCTGAGCAGCCTGGTCTAGTGGTTGGCGGCCCTGCATATGGCAGGGGGGTTGAAACTAGATGATCACTATGGTCCTTTTCAACCCAGGCCATTCTATGATTCTATGATTCTATGATACAGGAGAGATGGGGAGGCACTCTTTATCAGGGAGTGTAGTGAGAGGACAAGGGGTAATGGGTATAAGCTAAAAGAGGGTAAATCTAGACTAGACGTTAGGAAGAAATTTTTCACTCAGAGGGTGGTGAAACACTGGAATAGGTCGCTCAGGGAAGTTGTGGATGCCCCATCCCTGGAGGTGTTCAAGACCAGGCTGGATGAGGCTTTGAGCAACCTGGTCTAGTGCAGGGTGTCCCTGCCCACGGCAGGGGGGTTGGAACTTGATGATCTTTAAGGTCCTTTCCAACCCAAACCATTCCATGATTCTATGATTCTATGATACTTTCAATGTAATATTTTGAAGTACTTCTTGGTGGTTAGAACCTACCTCTAAAGAAAGCAAGGTTATCTCTTGTGGTCTTTTTCTACAATAACTATTTCTCATTACTTATGTTTAATTTTTTTTTAATTTGTAGTTGCCACTCTTATTTGAATACTGTCCCAGATTAATCTTCCTGCAAACTAAATATTTTTGTAGCTTTTGTTTATTTTCTTTTTTTTTTCTTTTTTAGTTTTACGAAATGACCCACCTATAATTTAGCGTATTCTTATGCGAAGTTATTATCTGGACTGTTTCTCACTGGCCATTCTTACTGTCTAGCATGCTTATCAAATAAACGGACCATAGTTCCCATCAGGAAGTCTTTACATTCCAGTAGACCGGATGCCAGAACATAATTAGTTACAAAGATAGTTTAATCACCAGCTACACTCTTTTTAGTACCATACCACAAATTATCCATATGGTTTCTGCACATTCTTCCCTGTTCATGGTGCTCACACATCAGATATTTAAACAGTAATCAGGCATATAACAGGGATGCATAGTTAGTGTTATAATTGTGAAGGTGTAGCATAAAAATAACAAGCTGCCCATTTTTATGTCTCTGCGGATGGCTTTCCTCTGTTTGTGCCTTTGATGCAGTCATGGAATTGGTGGATCAGAATGTTGCGGGCCAAAAGAGTGTTGTTTTTTTCTTCTCCCCAGGATGTCTCTGTTCTCCTGTCTATGTACCTCATTCATATATTTTACTTTTATCAAATATCATTTATTTATTACCTTCTTACTTCACATGGCACTCACGTTACCAGAGATGACATCTTACTGTGTTATTCTTTTTCCCCTTCTCACACTGAAGTGGCAGTTGCCTCCTATTACTAAAGTAATAAGAACATGATAGTAGGGGTATAACGTTACCCCAAAAGGAAATGTATGGAATTTGTGTTTTCTGTAAAATAATCAGTCACAATGGAGTAGCAATACAAAGTTACCTTTTTGTTTAGTTTAAACTTGGAGTAAACCTGCTGATAACTCAAGACTGAAAAGGACTAGGCTAGAGTTATCTGAGAATTATCACAAAATTGATGTCCCTACTTTTTATTGCTTGTCATTGAATTATGGCCTACTCACATATGCATGCACAGATTATTGCACTTGTTCTGAACTGTTCAAAAGACTAGAATTGTTCTGTCCCTACTGTAGAAGTGAGGCTCACACTCCAAGGACTCCCAAAACACTCAGTTACACCTTGAAGAATGCCCTCCATAAAGCATATATCATCATCATTCCACTCTTAGTTTCAGCTGCAACAGAGTTAACTTTCTTCATAATAGCTAGTAAGAGGCTGTGTTTTAGATCTATGCTGAGAAGAAAGCTGTAAACAGGTGTTTATAGGTGCCGCCAAGATAGTCAGGTTCTTTGCCCTGTCAGTGTCTGCAGGTGCAGGAGAAGCAAGGAGGGAACACAACCCCATATTACTAGCCTAGGATTTAATTTTAGGTTTAGGACTGTGTCTTGGGTCAGGACAACCACCACGTGGTCGCGACCCCCAACCCCCTCCCCCTCCCCTCCCGGTAAGATGGGAAAGGGCAGGAGAAAAAAAAAATGGAACCTCGTGAGTTGAGATAACGACAGATTTTTAATAACACCACACAAGGAAAACAAAAGGAAAGGGAATATAACAATAACACAAGGTATAGAATACAATGGAAACACTGATACAATGAATATCTCACCACCGGGAGCTTCACAAAACCAACCGGCGCCGGCCCCTAAAACCCAGGCGTAACCCGGGCGTGACGTCAGCATGGTATCGAATATCCCTCTGGCTGTACCCACCTCCCAGCTTCTGTGAGGGATTAACTCTATCCCAGCTGGACCCAGGACAGACTGAGACCCAAACTGGTCAATGGTCTATGTCAAAACATGCATGTCATGCCCAGTATACAGGTAAGGGCGCTCTGGAATCTAAGCCCTTTTCTCTGGATGCCCTTTTGCTCCAGGTCAGCCCTCTTGCTTCTGGGTCATCTTGTTCCGATTGGACCCCCTCCCAGGGTCATCTCCCTCCCTTGGTCAGGTCTCAGTCTGGGACACTCAGGCTTTTATCTCCATTCTGGGAGCGCAGTTTTGGTACTCTCCCTGCTCCAGGACAGTTAGCCTTCATCATTGGGCAGTAGCAGTATCACTGTGTATCACTCATTTGAGTATTTGTATATATTCTTATCACCATTACTATTTTCATTATTACTGTAGTTTAGTTATTAAATTGTTCTCATCTCAACCCATGTGTCTTTTTTCCCTTTACCCCTCTAGTTGTCTCCCCATTTCTGGATGGGGGGAGGGTGAGAAATTTGCTGTGTGGAGCTGGATCCCAGCCCAGGGTAAATCCATCACAAAAATCTCAATTTAAAACATGTTTTAGCCTTGACAACTCCATAATACTTCAACCAAGCTAGATGGTCATGATGAGTCTGCTGCCTATTGTACCAAATATCCCCTATTCAGCCTCCTTTTTCATTGACTTTGTTGTATGCAGGGCTGTTTCAGTTTTCTCACTTCTTTCCCACAGCTTATATATATATCCTTTCTACCATTTTTTAAGCATATTTTTGCAGAGGTACCACCAGTGTGGCTGGTGGGCCCAGATATGCCCTTTAGTGGGTCTGTTTTGAAGCCGGCTATAACCATATTGAACTGTTTGTGTCCGTTGTGGGCAGACCCTGGCCTTTCCTCACAGAGGCCACTCGTGCAGCCCCCCACTGCCAAAACCTTGGCACCTACGTCCAATAAGGATCAACTAGTCATACAAAATAAAAAAGTTGAAAATTGACCGTTCTACTTTTAAAGATAAGGATGTCATCATGAACCTCATTTTTTATCTAAGAATGTTACAGCATGGTTTTAGGAATATGGCAGTATCATTTTCAACATTACTAGTGACCAGGATAGCTAAAACACTAAAATACCAGATAGAAGGTAAATAACATTGTTCATTCTGCAATGCTTAGAGTTTTGGAAAAGACAGACAATTAATTAAGACAGTGCTCCATCCACCTATTGCCAAAATGTTTCATTAATTGCCAGAAGGTTCTTGAAAGGCTTTTCAGTGTTTTCCTTTTGATTTGGGCCAGAGCTGATGCAAGTTACCGCTGCAGAAAATTATGTTGCCATCAATGGAGTCTTACACACTGAACAGAGTGTACCACCAGCTTGGGCAGTGTGTAGCTCATTGCATTCTTCTTTGTTAAATGATGTAATACAACCTTTTAGATGTCCACTCACTATGATTAGTATGATCTTTCTTACTTCCCCCCTCTCTTTTACACAGATGTACATATGCACGTTTAAACAACACAAAGTAATTGATAGCTATATGCACCACCAAAACCAAATATGTAATATTTGTTAGATAAAAATCTTTAATATCAAACATTGATAGGAAATAGCTCCATGACGTCTGAGATAAAAGTAGAGTTCCTATCCGTCAGGGCTACCTGAGACAGGGCATCCTTTAGCTGCTCTTATTTATTTTTTAATATAAAAATGATCTGCATTAAAGCATCTAAGGAAGTTTTTCTTGCTTTGAAGAAAAAATTTGTAGCAAGTACAATTTTCATACTGCTATACATCGACACTGAATTTGCTGTGAATTAGAGAAAAGTACGACAACATGTTTCTTGTTTGATTTTATAAGACTTCATAAGGGGAAGATCCCTAATTTTTTTTTCTGATCCTTCCCCATGAGCCAGTTCCAGATGTCTGTTGATAGTCTAAAGAGCATGGATCTGTGAGTCCACTCAAAAAAAAAAAATATTCTCCCACACTGTGGCCCATGAGAAAAGAAGACATATTTACATTTTATTTACTTTCAAGATCTTCCTAATCTGTTGTGGTTTTTTTTTTGTGTTAGTTTCAGCCTGAATAATGCAAAAACATATATTGACTTAAGGTAGCACACTAAAATTTGGTCAGCTGTTTCCTACCACACAGCAGCTGGGGAAGGGAAAGAAGCATCTGGAGAGAAATAATTGACAGCTGCTCTCAGATACCGGCACTCTCTTCCTCTACTAAGGTCAAACTCATCCTGCAGCCAGAGATTAGTGTATGTGACTCTGACTCCACAATTCCCTTTTATTTTGATTTAATAGGAATTAGCTCATAAGAATCCATTTGTTTGTCCTTAGCACCCAGGACTTTGAAGGGAAATGTTCTAATGGACACTGAGAAATTTTATTACTGTATCCTGTGTCACTCTACCAGCACACAAAAGTTTTGACATATTCTGTTCCTTGTTGTGAGACTTCAAACATGTGATCAGTGCTCTGTTATTTTGAGAGCAGAACTTAGGATGTCTCTCCACATGTCCTCAGTGAACACTTAGGATAGAAATTATTAAACAGTGGGAAAAAGAGTGACAAGATCTAACTCTGTAAAGTTTTTACATTCCAGTCATCTTTAAATGAAAATAGTTCAGTCTTCTCAACAGAAGGCTAGATTCTGATACTCTTATGAGTGTTAAATAGCTGTTTAACTCTACACAGAGCCTTATTTTTATTGCAATGATTATCTTCAATTATTATATTTTGTTTTGTTTGATGAATGACACTGAGCCCACAATGTAAAGGAAAGGTAAGAGAGATTTTTAAAAGTCTAAATATATACAATAAGTTTATGTTTTCATCCAAAGACTATATTCACAATTACATATCAAAAAGCAGGTGGCTATCTGGTCCTTTGGGTTCAGTCAGGGCAAGAGGAGTTAAGTACTCTGATCGTATACAGTTAGTGAAAGAGAAAGTCAGGGGGGTCAAATGCATAGTGCATAAACCAGTATTTGTTTATCCATCTGCCTTATTTTTCTTCTCTATCCAGAAATTAAGGCATATACACATGCTACATTAAGCATCCTAGAAGAACAATTGCAAGTAGCTATCTTTTTTTAAGCATTGGCAATTTCCTTTTCTAATTACTAAAATAATTAAGAATTTGTGACAGTTATGTTCAGAATTAATGGCAAAGAAATGAGCTGTAATGCATAGAGTGCTCTGTTCCACTGCCTGCAACATGCTTTGGGAGAATTATTTGTATTATACTTATGTTCATTTCTGCAAATAGCACAAGTTCAATTGGGTGCAGTGATAATTAAAAAGAGAAAAAACTTCCCTGTTTGCCTCATCTGAGAAGTGAAGGAACTCTAAATTGCCCAACTTAAAAGTGGATATTCTTTGTTGACTACACATGATGTTGGCTAGGCATTGCACGCACATATTGTGATGGAAGGAACACTAGGAATACTGTTAAAGTAAACCGTGTTTCTGGAGAAGGATTAAGCACATGGTGGAAGACAAGCAAGTGAGAAAGGGAACTGATTATTGTTCATAATTGGATTTTTTTAGAATTATTTTTTGTAGTTGAAAGATCAAGTTTTGCTTTAAAGAAGTAGCTGGCAATTTGCAGTCTCCACCTAGGTCTTTACCCTTCCTTTGATGTCACAAAATTAGAAATAAAGCCAATTCCTGTGACAACCTTTTTGCCATGGCTGGTGAATGAAATGTACTTTCCTTTTAGATGCTGAAGATAGTTATCTATGCTAGTTGTTTTGTTGATGTTGGAAATGGAAGAGAAGTAGCGTACTCTTTGGAAGATACATGTAGTTCTGCCGCAAGTCCTCCCAAGTTGCCTAGGAACATTATCTTTTTTTTTTCCCTTGTTGAAAAGAAAGAGGAAATTTACCAAGTCAGCACCTATTTATCCTCCTGAATGTCAAAACTGTCAAAAAGGAAGCTTATAAAATGATTTTTTAAAATTAGAATTGTTAATTAGAGACATTGTTCACATGAGCAAAAGTAGATACCTTAAAATGAAGATGAAGCATTTGACACTGTCCCACATGACAGCCTTGTCTCTAAATTGGAGGGACATGGGTTTAATGGATGGACCACTTGATAGATAAGGAATTGGCTTACTCACTCAAAAGCTGCGGTCATCGTCTCAGTGTCCAAGTGGAGACCAATGATGAGTGGTGTTCTGCAGGGGTCAGTGTTGTACTGAAGGCCCATTATTTATGCCTTTGCCTACACCACACTTCCAAGCAAGTGAAGACAGAATTAGATCCAGGATGTCTGTCTACATAATTCCTAGGTTTTTAACCATACAGTTGTCTCTGTCTTTGACTGTTACACTTAATACTGAACTGAAGGATAAACACAAAAATATCTTTGTACCATACTCTCTCTTAAACTGGGAAAAAGAGGGTTCTTTAGACCCCAAGATGCAGACTCTGTAGGAACTGATTACTTTAATCTGTCTCAATCCAAGATATGACATGTAAGAATTAATATTGCTGTTAGAGCTTTCAGAAGCCTTCTTATTATACATATTAATTTTAATGGAAATCTGTTATCCTAGATTTTCCTAGCATAAATACACTTCTCCAGTTTCTAGTAAAATTAACTGTTTCACACTAAATCTGTCGTCACTATTTTTCTTCACTATTAGAAGAAAAATAAAAGCTGGGTGTATTCTGGATGGGGGTTTTGATGGTGGAGGTAGGGTGTTCTGAGGTTTTGCTGTTTTGTTTGAAGTCTATAATTTTATTATGAAAACATTTTCTTTTGTAACTCATCATGCCTGGCTTTTCAGCAACTCAGTTTCCATTTAAATTCTGATAGACCGTCATTATTATAGAGGAAATAAAAAAACCCACATAGCCTTCTTGCATTCCAGAGGATAAATTGCAGAAGCTAATCTTTAATGAAACATGTATAATCTACCTTCCAAGCTGCCAACATCTGAATTATGGGAAAAGAGGACTGAAAAAAGCTATTTATCTACTCTGATTTAGTAATGCTCTTCCTGTTTTGTACCTGTGTATGCAGTGTTGACGATTAACATATAGAGGGTTAAAATGAAAAAATATTAATAAATATTCATAAATGACCCTTCCATGGAAAAAAAAATTGCAAAACCAAAATAAAACAGAATTAAACTGAAACTTCGCAGTTCTTGAAGGAAGTAGGAAGGGAAGACGGGATGTCAACTCACTACCATTCGTTGAGCTACAGAAAATAACTACCTCTATCTCCAGTTAATCTCTAGAGTGAACACCAAGCTGTGTGGTGCAGTTGACACACTGGAGGAAAGGGATGCTATCCAGAGAGACCTTGACAGACTCGAGAGGCGGGCCCATGAAAACCTCATTATTTTTCCCAGATTGATGTGCTTTCAGGTCTTCAGATTACATTAAAAATTAGTTTAAACTATATAGCTGAATTCCCCTGTGGGGTGAACTTTTGATCAAACCCAGTAAAACTGATTCCTGAAACACCTCGTAAAATTTGGTATGCTTTGTTGTCATTAATTGCTGTTAGTGTATTAACTTTACCAAGGATCTAATCTGAAAATCTGCTCTAGCATTCTGCAGGATTGAGTCTACACATCCATGTCACAGGTTTACTAGGAGAGAATTCCAACATTGTGGGGGAAAATATCAAGGCACTTTTTTGTTTGGAAAACAGAATAATCAATTCACCAAAAGGCTGGAATATTGTAGATTATAGTCTTTCAGAAGAGCTTGATGTTGATGGATAAGTAGTGTCCTGGTGGATAATTTTCAAGTGAAAGTGGACTTTTTTGACCCAATAGTAAGGCTTGCACTGCAATTTCTGAGATAAAACAAGAACAAAACCAAAACCAAGCAACCTCCCTCAAACCCCTAAACCAAAAACAAAGCCAAAAAAATCCACAAAAAAACCCCAAACCCAAAGCTTTTAGCAGTATGTGTCCTCTATGTTTCATGCTATTAGATAAATTTGAAAATTTAAGTTGAGTTTAAACACTAAAGTGTGATCGATGCCTTCTAGTAGAAAAAAAGATCATCAGCAGCTGTCACTGCCAACAGAAGTATTTAAAAACAAGTGAGAGTTAGGAAAGCTGTCCAGAGTACATTCCCTTAGGTAACAGTTCGATAATTTATCCTAGAGACATGATAATGTCAGAGGTTCACCTTTTATTATAAGAATGAGAAGCACTGTGACATGACGTAGAAAAGATTAAAAGCGAATGGCATATTAAAGTCTTCTAGCTGTGTGCCGAACACCTTAGAAAATATTTAAAAATGCCTACAAACTGCTACCACTACTGTTTTGACTGCCACCACCACTTTTTTTCTGGACATTCCATTAACACTGGTGAGATCATTCCCAGATCATGAAAGGCCTGTGTTTGTGTTTGTTATTCCAGTGTTACATTTTCTCAGTCATTTCTTAGTTATTTCCACCTTTTGACCTTAGGATAGAAAAAATAAGAAACGGGTTTTAATACAGAGAATATAGATGCTCAGAAGACATAAAACTCCAATAACTATTCACTATCTATTTTAAGACTATCAACATTAGAAGTTTAAAATAATTTTTATCTAAAAGAGGTAATTCAAATCCTTTCTGTTCTGCTCAGAAAATTGGATAGTGTTGCCTAATGCCGCTAAATATTAACTGCTTTCTGCAGCCAAGCAAAACTAAGAATATCACTAGCAAAAACATTTTACAGATTATTTATGTGTAAATTCATATGTTACCTCAAAGTCCAGATACATGACAGCAACTTTAAAAGGAAAGATTTTAAACTTTAAAAGAAAGGTGTTTTTCGGGAGGATCTTTTTTGGGGGGGTGGGGAGGTGTGGGTTTTTTTGGCAGTTAACTCTTGAAAAGAGAGATATTTTATACTTGGTTTACATTTGGTTTGTCTTTTTTTTTTTTTTTCCAAAATTTCAATGACTCATTTAATGAATTTTCAATTTGAAATGTGAAACTCCACCTCAGTTAGGCATCATTTACAGAATCACCGAATCACAGAATTATCAAGGTTGGAAAAGACCTAGAAGATCATCTAGTCCAACCATTACCAATACTTCCCAGCTAAATCATATTCCTCAACACAACGTCCAAACGTTTCTTGAACACTCCCATGGTCGGTGACTCCACCACCTCCCTGGGCAGTGCATTCCAATGCCTGATTACACTTTCCGAGAAGTAATACTTCCTAAAGTTCAGCCTGAACCTCCCCTGTCTCAGCTTGAAACCATTCCCTCTAGTTCTATCACTGATTACACGAGAGAAGAGGCCGACCCCCAGCTCACCACACCCTCCCTTCAGGAAGTTATAGAGAGCTATAAGGTCTCCCCTGAGCCTCCTCTTCTCCAGGCTGAACAATCCCAGCTCCTTCAGCCGCTCCTCATAAGGCCTGTGCTCCAGACCCCTCACCAGCTTCGTGGCCCTCCTCTGAACGCGTTCCAGGGCCTCAATGTCTTTCTTGCAGTGAGGGGCCCAAAACTGAACACAGTACTCGAGGTGCGGCCGCAACAATGCCGAGTACAGGGGGACAATTACCTCCCTGTTCCTGCTAGTAACACTGTTTTTGATGCAAGCCAGAATGCCGTTGGCCTTCTTGGCCACCCGGGCACACTGTCGGCTCATGTTCAGCCGAGCATCAATCAGTACCCCCAGGTCTGTTTCCTCAGCACAGTCCTCCAGCCACTCTGCCCCAAGCCTATAGCGCTGCCTGGGGTTGTTGTGGCCAAAGTGCAGGACCCGGCATTTGGTCTTGTTAAACCTCATCCCGTTGGCTTCGGCCCAGCTCTCCAGCCTATCCAGATCCCTCTGTAGGGCCTCGCTACCCTCAGGCAGATCGACACTCCCTGCCAATTTGGTGTCATCCGCGAAATTACTGAGGGTGCACTCAATGCTCTCATCCAAGTCATCAATAAAGATGTTGAAGAGGACAGGCCCCAGTACTGACCCCTGGGGGACTCCACTCACGACTAGTCTCCAACTGGATTTGACTCCATTTACCACCACTCTCTGGGCCCGGCCCTCCAGCCAGCTCCTTACCCAGCCGAGAGTGTACCCATCCAAGCCATGGGCTGCCAGCTTTTGCAGGAGGATAGCATGGGAGACAGTGTCAAAGGCTTTGCTGAAGTCTAAGTAGACCACATCAACAGCCTTTCCTTCATCCATCAGGCGGGTCACAGGATCGTAGAAGGAGATCAGATTGGTCAAGCAGGACCTGCCCTTCACGAACCCATGCTGGCTAGGTCTGATCTCCTGGTCATCCCACACCTGCCGCGTGATCTCCCTCAAGACAATCCGTTCCATTACCTTCCCTGGCACTGAGGTCAGGCTAACAGGCCTGTAGTTCCCCGGATCCTCCTTACAACGTTTCTTGTAAATGGGAGTCACGTTGGCAAGCCTCCAGTCTTCCGGGACCTCACCCGTTAATAAGGAGCGCTGAAGGATAATGGAAAGAGGCTCAGCGATCACCTCCACCAGTTCCTTCAGCACTCTCGGGTGAATCTCATCCAGACCCATGGACTTGTGACAGTCCAGTTGGAGTAGTGATTCCCTGACCACTTCTTCAAGAATCACAGGGGGTTCAGTCTGCTTCCCAGCCGAGACTACCAAGTCAGAGCGTGGGGAGCCCTGGGAATAACCGAGATGACTTTTAAAGACAGATGTAAAGAAGGCATTCAGAACATCTGCCTTTTCCTTATCCTCTGTGATCACATTCCCAGCCTCATCCAGTAAAGAATGGAGATTCCCCTTTGTCCTCCTCTTACAGTTGATGTATTTGTAAAAGAGTTTCTTGTTTGTTTTTACCCCAGCGGCCAGCTTAGATTCAAGCTGGGCTTTTGCCTCTCTGATTTTCCCTCTACATATCTTAACAGCCTCTTTGTAGTCGTACTGAGTTGCTCTTCCCTCCTTCCACAGGCGCTAGATTCTCTTTTTCTCCCGCAACCTTAAGAACATTCATCCACGCCGGTCTTCTTCCCCGCCGGCTCATTTTGCGGCTCAGGGGGACCGCCCGCTCCTGCGCCTTTATGACTTCCTTCTTCAAGAGCGACCACCCATCTTGGACCCCTTTGTTCGCTAAGACTGAACGCCAGGGGACTGCCCCTACTATTCTTCTGAACAAATCGAAGTCTGCCCTCCGGAAGTCTAAAGTGGCAGTTTTGCTATTCTCCCTCCAGGCTCCACCTAGAATTGAGAACTCTACCATTTCGTGGTCACTCTGTCCAAGACAGCCCCCAACCTCCACTTCTCCCACCAGACCTTCCCTGTTTGTGAACAGCAGG
>WKFP01015010.1:704533-746672 GCA_011057875.1 Pterocles orientalis
CTCGGCCTATGACGCTTGGACTGTTATCTCTGTTCCGTGAGTTTCGGGACCCTCACTTCTCTAGGATCGTTAGCCGGGGCCAGGTGGTCGCTTCCACCCCTAGCCCAGTCAGCTCTCAGTCTGGGACGTTCAGACTGTTATTTCCCTTCTGTCAGTGCCTCTGGGAGCGGCGCACCCCCTGCCTGGGGGAATTGTGAGTGTGGTTTCAGGATCAACTCTCCCTGCTCCGAGATCGTTAGCCGAGAACAGGCTGGGCCTTTGGTTGTTGGGTGAGGGGACAGTATCACTGTGTATCACTCATTTGTATATTTGTATATAGTATTATTTTCAATATTAATTATTGTAGTTTAGTTATTAAACTGTCCTTATCTCAACCCAAAAGTCCTTTTTTCCGTCTAGCCCTTTAACTCTCTCCCCTATTCTTAGATAGGGGAGGAAATTGTGTGAGTGGGCGTGTGTGGTTTGGCCCCCAGCCAAGGGCTAACCTATTGCACCCATAAACTTGCATTCTCTTATTATCACTAAAAAGAGAAAAACTTATAATTACTTGTTGATACCAAAAAAACCCACTTGTGTGTTACCCTTATGTGCGAATGGTTACAGAGAGAGGGAGAGATAGAGAGATGCTTGAAGGGAAAAGAAAAGAAGAGAGAAAGGAAAAGAAAAGAAGAGAGAAAGGAAAATTTTCAGAAAGATATCACTGTTTTGTCCAGTGATGATCAGCATCTTGGGGGTCATCCGATGTGGTTGTGCATCTTCCATTGTTTATTCTTCTTTTATAGACCAAAGTTCTCACATTTCCACCTAACTTTCTTCAGTTAGCGTAAGAAATGATGAAAGGGTTTCCTTAGTTTGCATGGGAAGAACCATCTTTTTGTACATGCATAAGGACAGAGGGGACAGCACTAACTCTTTCAACCAATTGGGCTGGCGGTCATACAGACCCTCTGTTAGATTAACTTTGTTTGAACTTTCTTTTTTAGCATCTCAGAGGTGAAGGAGGTCAAGGTTTGCTCCTTGGATGTAAGGGAGGTGATCTCATTAGCAGCAGAGTGAGGCCATAAATCCTTTGGTGTATTCCACACTTCCTCTTGTCAGAAAGGAGTGGGATTAGAAGTACCTCAGCAGACAGTTACAGGCTTTTACAGCTGAGATATTTGAGACAAACCATTTGTCCACAAGGCCTTCAACAGACAATTAGCTTCCGTCCCCTACCAGAGCCTTTGACAGCCAATTGCAGTCTTTCTGAACAAACCACTTTTTCCTTTTGTCACTTTACAATCATTCTTGTATATATTTGTCTACATTACTATTATTTTACCATTTTTCTTATTTTAAATTTTATTGCAGTTTGTTGTATATTAGTTATTAAATTGTTTTTATCTCAACCCATGAGTCTATTTTCCCTTTACCCATTTAATTCTCTCCCCATCCCCTGGAAGGGGGAGGGTGACTGGGTGTTTGTTTGGTATCTACTGCTAGGAAGGGTCAAACCACAAAAGTCCTTTCTGGTGACCAATGTGAGACTCAAGTGGTTGAGATAAGGACAAATTTAACTGGACTGTGTTAAACCAAACCTCTGTGAGGATTCATTATGTTTCCTTGGGTGTCACTGTGGGAAATATTGTGTTATTTGCCATATATACTGTTTTCAGTATTTATGTAATGCTTATCATATATAGGGGATGAGCGAAGGTTAACATTTGGTTCATTGAAAGTATTGTGCTAAGTTGTATATCAGTGGCTTACGGCATGATGAAATTGATAAGGGAAGCAATCTTTATCATTCGTGGGAATATTTCTGACCAGAAGCCACCTCCACTTGGCAACAAGTCAAGTGTAGCTGTGGCTTCATCCCCGTACTTTGGGTGCCATCTGGCAGACGTTACTGCAGTATAAACCAGTCACATTTTTTCCAGTGAAGAGCCAATTACTGAAGGGGATGTCAACAATTTGTTCAATATGTTACCGGTGTTACCCCAGCTGCCACCTCAGACTCCACGACAGATATTGCAATGATGCTGACCACTGCAACAGATACTACAACTCCAGCTCTGGCAGTTCCAGCTCTGGCAACTCCAGTTTGAGCCACTTCAACCCCAGCACCCACTGAGGAGACTCCACCTGTATTGACTCCAGCTGTGCCAATTCTAACCATGACAGTGACTTCAACTCCCGCACTCTGCATGATGACTCTGACCCCACTACCAAGCACCAAAGCTACTCAAACTACAGCAGCTACAACCGTGGCTACAGAAACTCCACTGGATTGCACCTTAGCGTTTGTTCCTTTGTCAGTTCCCCCCTAAGGAAGAGGAAAACAACACTGAAGTCAACACATGTAGAAAAGGAGGAAGGAACTCCTCCTATGAGGGAAGAAGAAGAAGAAGAAACTTATGACCCCAACAGCAAGGAGGTGGGCTATTCCAGAGAGGAGACATCGTGAACATGGGAGGAAAAAGAAGAAATCATAAATGAGATGGCAACCACCTGATCTTTACTCTTAGGTGAGTTGTAAGATAGCCAAAAATATTACAAATGTTAACAAGATAAGCCCATTGTCACCTGGCTACTCAGATGCTGAGATAGCAGGGCCAGTAGCCTGGATCTAGAGGCTAAAGAAGCCAGACAGGTGGGATCTCTTGCTAGGTAAGGAGGCGTTGATAAAGAAGCTGGAAAAGAGCCGCAAGCTCGCAACCTCTGGAGGTGGTTCCTAGTAGGTGTAAAGGAAAGGTATCCTTACAAAGAGGAGATTGTATGTAATCCAGGCAAGCCGGTCAACATAGAGAAATGTATCCAGTACCTGAGGGATCTAACTGTGCAGGAGGTGATCTATTATGACCTGAGAAACACACAATTCCCTGAAGATCTGGATGAAGTCTGGTGCATGAGCCATGTGACGAAAGGTTCTACAGAACACACCATGACCATATTTCTGACTCACTAACAATAATGGATGTCGGAGACACCACTGAGGGTGATGTGGTCACCCAACTCCAGTAGTATGAAGAGAATACCTCCTTACAGGCCTCCACCTTGACTATGGTGAATATGCTGAGAAGCTGTCTGAGATGCTGTCCTAGGAGTTTCAGCAATTCAAGGATAGGTTCTGCCCTCCACCTGTATTGACCAGTATCTCAGCAACTAGTAGCAACTGTTCCCATTCTTAGGAGAGACGATATACACCACAGGACAGGCTATGCTTTTACTTGTATGATCATGGAGAAAACATGAGAAGGTGGGATGGAAAACTTACCTGGGCCCTAGAGGCATGGTACATAAATTGCAAGGAGCAAAACCCACAGCTGGGAGGTTTTTTGTTTTTTCCAAGAAACTTGCTGCTTCAGTTTCCAGTAGTCCATTCCTCAAACAGAGAAAAAAGTTTGACTTTGTCTTTACTCCCAATGGTGCGAGTTGAATTTCTGATCTGTATTCACAAGGGGTAAGTAACCAAAATGAGACTGGGACCTACTGCAACTGGGAAGAATGACCCTACATGAAGCTTCTGGCAGAAAACACCCCTATGGTTTTGGATCTGGGGATACAGAGGATCTGAAGCTCCCTACACTCCAACTGAAAAAGAGATAACAGCATATGAAGAAGTCTGAGCTGCTTCAGAAATAACTGGTAGCGAATCACAGCTCCTCCCAGCATCCCAGCTGCTGCTACTGGGCTCGATGTTCAAAGGGAAGGTCCCCTCTACACAGCAGGCAACTGATGCTACATGAGTAAGTGGGTCACACTGATCCAACAATGAGCTTGGATAGGAAGCCTCAGTTACCCAGGGATTTTGGAATTGATCACAAACTGGCCCAAAGGTAAAGATTTCAGGATGTCACCAGAGCAGGAGGTGACAGTGCAGAAGTGGCCCCACTATAAAATGAACTGTTAGATAACAAAAAGTTTAAAGGTGGAAAGCTGCTGTGTGGAGTCCCATCAGATAAGTTGCAGAAGCTGCCGAAGGAGAATGTGAATTGAGTCAGTTTGCAGAGGTAAAATCCATCCAATGGGCTTTGGATATTGCTGAATGAGAAAAGTGGCCAGTGCTCTGCCTCTATACAGACTCGTGGATGGTGGCAAATGCTTTGTGGGGTGCTTACAGCAATAGAAGCAGAGTAACTGGCTGGTTGTAAAGGTGGATGCTCACATACCCAAAAGCTGGGCTACTGAAGAACGTCAAAATTACCAGCAGGTAATTTGGGATGCTAAAAATAGAGTGTCTCAGGTGGACTTAGATTGGCAACATAAGGTTGAGAAGTTCTTACTCTGCTGGCCCGTGATGCCTCAGGCCATCAAGGAAGAGACGCAATATACAGATGTTCTGGTGATCAAGGGGTTGATGTAACCGTGGACACTATTGCATAGGTTATCCATGACTGTGAAACCTGTGCTGTGATCAAGTAGGCCAAACAGTTAAAACATCTCCGGTATGGAAGATGTTGGTTAAAATATAAGTATGGGGGGGCATAGCTTATTGATTATATCATGCTTCCGCAGAACCACCATGGTAAGTGCTATGTGCTCAAAATGGTGGAAGCAACCACTGGACGGCTGGAAACATACGCCGTGCCCCACATCACAGCCTGGAACACTATTCTGGGCCTTGAAAAGTAAGTCTTGTGGCAGCATGACACGCCAGAAAGAACTGAGTCAGACAACAGATCTTGTTTCCAAAACAACCTCCTAGACTCTTGGGCCAACAACCACGGCACTGAGCGGGTATATCACATTCCCTATCATGCACCATCTTCCAGGAAGATTGAATGATACAGTGGACCGCAAGACTACACTGAAAGCAGTGGGAGGTGAAACTTACAAAAACTGGGTGAGCAAAACCCACTTGGTTAGTCAACACTGACAATCAAGCTGGCCCTGCCCACTCAGAACTTTCATGACCAGTGTGTACCTCAAGGGTATTTGATGTTGGCTGAAAGTAGTCGATGAAATCAGAGTGAAATACTGGTTCTGCTGCGGAAAATATGAGCTCGGCATTCATGCCTGTCAGGCCAGAGTTTCAACCCAAGTGAGCAGTGGACTACAGTAATCATTTTCATGTTTTATCTTTGTTGTTCTTTTATTTATGGTAAACATGTCTCAGTGAAAAAAACTTCCAGAGAGGGATGGCCTAACAGATCTGAATCAATAAGCTGAATTTGAAATTAGAGTGTGCCAAAAAGTGTATACCCAAATAATTTCTGAGAAAATTATTGGCCAACGTAAAATTATTTTCCTTCTTTCCAAGAAGGTGGACTTCATGAAGTCTTACAGAACACTGAAAATGTGCTATAAAGAAGTTTGGAGAGAAGAAAAAACAGATTTTCAGTAGTTACTTGAAAAAAAAGGAAAACATTTCAGGAAGATTCCAAAGCACTTTTCTATAGTAACTCAGGTGGCTCATTCTCTCACAGACTGTATTCCTACACTGCATTAGAACTTGTCAAGAGAAGAAACAGTTCCCAAGAGTGCTCCTATTAATGTCGTGCTGAGGCATTTTAGTTCAACCAGACATTTGCCTTGTGATAAACATCAAAACTTGGAAGAACTAAACTAAAAAAGTAACATATCACAGCACAATTTGAAATACAAAGTTTGGAGGCTTAGTGCTTTAGTGAGGAGACTTGAGGGTGACCTCATTGCTGTCTACAACTTCCATATGAGGTGGAGTGGACAGGGAACTCTTCCCTCTAATAAATTAATGATAGGATGTGAGGGAATGGCTTAAAACTGCATCAGGGAAAGTTCAGAATGGATATTAGGAAAAAGTTCTTCACTGAGAGGGTGGTCAAGCACTGGAACAAGCTCCCCAGGGCAGTGGCCATGGCCTCAAGCCCGTTGGTGTTCAAGAATCTTTTTGACAATGCCCTTAGGTACATGGCTTAAATTTTAGGTTGCCTTTTGTGAAATCAGGAGTTTCACCCAGTGACTGCTGTGACTCCAATCCAACTCAGGATTATCTGTGTTTTTGTGAGCTAGTTGTTTGTTAAGGAATTACATTCCTGCACAAAGCAGTTGCTTTTCATTAATTAATAAATAAAATTGTACTATTAGCCAATTTTCATTTGATATGTAATTTAAGTAAATGGTAAAAAAATCCAATTTTTTTCTTTTTTAACATGTATAACTATAGTAATAAAGACACTTTACCAAACGAATGATGGATATACTCCATTTCAGGAGAAAGAAAAAAAAAATCCTTTAAAGTTTTCAAAGTTTCAAAGCTTTGGGACACTTCTATTTTTATTTGGGAAATCTATCTTCTGGTCCCTACAGAACAAAAATATGTTATGAAATACCTGCATACTTGTTATGATTGTGAAGAGTACTTAATTCTTGCCTTAAGTTGTTAAGAATAATTAAGCTTTCTGTATCACCTCCATAACTGCAGTGTATGCATGGCTTATGTTGCATTTGAGAAGTTCAAGTTTACTAATCAAAATACATTTTTCTCAATCTTTTTTCCTTTCTACCTGCTGCAAAGTGACAAGATATAACCCTTAAATTATTCTTGTTAGAAAGTATTTTTTTCTGGACCAGATAACTAAATTCGCCATTAGTTTGAATCAATATTATTCAAAATAAGAGCTTGTATAACAATGTGTTGAGGAATCAAAAATCCAGTTGAAGTAGACATGTTTAATAGCCCCAAATGTATACACTCAAACTCATGCAAAACTCTTAGTTCTCCCTGTATGAAATAGGAGAAGAATGTGTGAGTTTATGTGATATTTGAGGTTGATAATTCCCAAGTGGACCATATTGTGCTCCTATGGCTACTGTGCTACCACATAGCTGCGTCCTCCTTAATCAGCCTTCAAACAGCAAATTCAAAATCATAAGAATAATTTAAAAGTTTATACTATTACAATTATCCATTACAAAGACTGACAGGGGATAGCTCCACTTTCAACATAAAAAAATAAATTTTTTTAAGGTTCAGCTACATATTTTTATAGTAAGATTTGCTTACCAGGTGAATTTTGAATAATGACCTACTTAAATCTGGGTGTTTGTGAGCAAACAGTTGCTTGTAGCCACCTCAGAAATGTACCAGTTACCAAACTGACCAAAATAAACACATAATCCACATGCCTAAGCTTTCCTTGTAGGAAGACGTTATTCTCAAAAATAATGTGATGAAATAGACACACTAGACTTCATCCTGAAGAACTGCAGTATCTGCTTCAAAACTGTTGCTCACAGCTGTGTTGCCCTTTTGCCTCAGGCAGGGAACCAGCTCTCATCATCTCGGAGACCCATGACTAACTTGGGATAAAAAATAGGAATATTCCTCCCCTGGATACTGTTTGCTTATCAGGAACAAAAAAGAAGAAAAAAGAAAAAGAAAAAAGAAAAAAGAAACATGATTTCTGTTCATTCAAGACTCACATATGTCACCTCAGTGAGTTCCCGACCCATACCCTCTCCCTTTTTGTTTTCTCTCAGGGCTATGCAATCTGTTCTGTAACATTTTTGTCTTCAAAATACAGAATTTGCCTCCTAGCCCTTGCTTTTGCACTTTTTTCACGGAGAACTGAGCTTCCTAGTTTCTCATTTCCATTGTGGGTTGTGAAGGTTAAAGAATCTAATTTAAAATTAGGTCTTCAGTTAACTTTTAGTTACCAGTACAGCTTTTAAATGTAGTCCAGACCTGAGAAGGAAGTTTTATTTAATCTGAATGGACTTTCTGGCAAATGTATTAGATTAAGCTCCTGTTCAGTTCAAAGGCAACTTGACAAAAAAGACCTGATAATTTCTGAAAACGTATTTTCCTTCATCACCGAGAGAATGTAAGTTATTAATTGAAGTTTTGGGTGGCCCAGGTACCAATGCAAGCCTGATACAAACATTAGCTTAAGTGTTGTGTTTTTTTAGGAGAAATGCTCTAATCCTACACGGCTATACAAGCATCCAGTATTTGAGTGTCAAGGCTGAAAACACCCTGCTAAAATCACACACTTTATTCATAGCTAGCTTTTAAAATGAGACTTTTTGCTTCATTTTCTTCAATATCAATACTCAGAATAGCCTAGAGAGCTATCTCCACTGTCACAAGTGCAGTTTGTGAAATTGAGAGTTATTGCTAGTTTCTGAAAACAAGCTGTCGCTTGAAAAAGGCAGCTTGTGCAGTTCCTTTTTCATAAATAGCCTAATCAGACAGACTTAATGAGCATTCTTCTGAGGCCATAGGCAAAGGTTAACTGCAACCTTTGAAGCCCAGTTATAAAATTTTATATGAATCTCACAGCTTAATTATAATGATGTTAAATATTGCATATTACAACTTAAAACTCACAAAATTAAACATACAACTGAAATGTTTTTGTCACTTTTATAACTTTATTATGTTCCACATCAATTGAACTGTGTCATTTATAAGTTTGTATAACAGGTCTAGTTGTTAACTTGCCTTTCAAAAATCTTTAGAATCTTGAAGGAAACCATACATAGAAAGATGGCAACAATCATATGCGTCAAACTGCTTCTCTCCCCTGCAGTATAAAGTATTATTTGATAATGAATGCACTGACACTTTTCTTTGAATTCTGACATATTCATGGTGGTGACTATAGGCAAATACTTTCATATCTTGGACTGCTTCATGTGCAGATTTAAAGTTTGTCTGTATTAAATGAGATTACTATTCTCACCATCATTCGTGAAATTACTATGAAACAGTATAACAAGGAAACCGAGAAAACACTACAAAAAACAACAGTGCAAAAACCACTAGCACCAACAACAGTATTCAGTTAGTCTGTCTGTTTAGAGACAAAAACTTTGTCCAAACTAATGTTGTTGCTAAATTTACTTTTCACACACTTCTGTCTGTCTGCTTCTTCCATCCTTCAGAACAAAGTAGTATGTGTAAATGCAGACATTTTAAAGAAGCAAGCAGGTCTTCTGCAGAAACATGGAAATTTGATCAAGCTACTATTTAAAAACAGTAAAGTGCTTTTACAGTCAGAGACTAGAATAATCCAATTAAGCATGTAATAGATGTGATTCTGGTACTCAAACCCTATTTAGGACTGCAGTTTCATTCTCATTTTTGGCTTTCAAGGTCCATCTAGCCCACCCCACACCCCCCTGCTGCCCAAGAAAACTACTGAAAATCTTCAGTGCTTTAAATCCACAAAGCTAAGAAGCACTTTATGGAGCTCTCACTTATGACAGGTTGAAAACCAGTATCATAGCATTTTGTACAACTGTTCTTCCTGTAACTGATGGGTTATAGAAAAGTCATAAATGGACTCTATAGAGTCTTTGGCTCTTTCTATGATTACAAAAGACTGAAGAAAAGACTCTAGAAAATTTCTTATGACTGTATATTCAGACACTGAACTGATCTCAGATATTTTCCACCACAAAAAAAAAAAAAAAGAAAAATGGAAAAGGTTTCAAGGAAAGTGCATAAGAAGGTATATTTTTTGTAAACTGTTTCCTTAATTAAAAAAAATACCCTATTTCAACGACATTCCATTCTGAGGCAATCATATTAGTTGCTTATTTTTAACACAAAGCCTTGTCAAATGGACATTTTAGACAAAACGTCTGTCAGCATAATTTTGGATTTTATATTTTGAGTATCACCATAACCCACACATTTAAAATTTAAATTCAGTGAAGTTATTGATCAACACCAAAGGCACCACCCAGGTTTTAGTGATATTTTTCACCTTTTAGTAACATTTTCTTGGATCAAGAATCAAAAATAATTATTTTCATTGCTAAAAATACACAATTTTCTCTCATTCTAAATTAATTCCAATTTCTGTAAAGACAAAACTAGGACAGTTATTTCCAGCATGAATATAGCATTAAACTGTATATACACTCAGAAAATAGGGTTTCTTTGGAACAGAAAGAAACAAATATTCCATGAAAAAAAGAAAAATCATGAGATTAATACTAATATGTATGAAATACATTTGCGACTTCTTAAAGAAAAATAAGATACTGTTGAACAAGTTTTGAAGTAGAAATTAATGTTTCCATTGTGTCAATGGTGGGACTTTCAAAAATATGTAGCATGATTACGTAGTCAGATACTCAGAGAACTCTTGGCTCGAAATGTGTGTTTTGATTTTACTCACATATTCTGGCATTTTAAGCTATTTTCTGTGACACCAGTTACCCATACATTCAGTGTATTGGCAAGTTTAATTGTCCAGAAAAAAAAACAAACAACAAAACAAAACAAAACAAAACAAAACAAAACAAAACAAAACAAAAAAAAATAAAAAGAAACTTACAGCTGCTTTGAATCTGTAAGGACCAAAATTTGCCAGAAAATGCTAGATAATATAACTTTCAGTGTCTAAATAAGGAAGAGTATCACTTTCCTTTTGAAATAATGTATAGACTTATGCATATCATGAATGCGTATTCTGAAAGAACTGTCATACTCAAATGATTTGACCCCAAATATAAAAATATGCAAGAACCATAGAAAGAACCAGAAATACTAGTGACTTATTCATTTCCAAACCCTGAAATCCTATCACAACATCAAGGAGAGCTGCAGTGACAGTGAAAAGGCATTGTTGAAATAAGCAGTAGAGGATCTGATTTTATATTCCACAAAGATTAAAACAGTGCAGTGGAAAATTACACAAATTTTGGAGGCAGATGATACAGAAAAATTGCTAGATAAAACAACATAGCTTGAATCCAAGCAAATTTTCTTAAACAGAGAACAACAACAACAACAACAACAAAAGATAATTATGCAAAATACTCTTCTTCTGCATAAGGATGTTGAAGTAATTAGGAGTAATTTAGGCTACTAGTATTGCAGAGTCATTCAAAATCTGGTTAGCAAAATCTTTCTGTACTGAATTTAGCATTAATCTATGACTTTTTAACCATGTTAAAGATGCAGTTGTGCTTTGGATTAATTTCCTTGGCTTGTGCTGATACAAGACCTTTGCAAAGAACTGCCCTAAAGTGGGTAATTTGTTTTCTCAGTCATCACACAGAAGCAGCCTCTACTGCTGCTTTTCTGAAAATGAATGAAATCTTCCCTAAAAAAGGGAAATCTTAAATATTTTTAATTTTTTTTCTGGTTTCCTTACTCACCCGTGTTAGGAAATATTTCCAAAATTTACCTCCATCCTTCCTCTGTAGAATAGAGTTTTATCAAAGAGCTGTTGGAGAGAGTCCTATTCAGGTTTTCCAGTAAGGATCTTAGGTTACAACTGAATCATTATACGATTTGTTTCTGGCTCTGTGTTAAATCTAAAGATTTGTACCTCGGTTACACAGCTTTTATCATCTTCCTGCATGACTAGGTTTGGGGGATTGTTTTCCTTCCCTTCACCCTTGTCTTTCTCTTACTTTTTTTTATTTTTCTTTTTTTCTTTTTTTTTTTCCTTTTTTTTTACCTTTTTTTTTCTTATTTGCAGCCCTCTAGGCCGTCAGTTGAGACTTCTAAGCTGTGAGAATGTTGTAAATGCTGCTGATGAGTACTGAATTCTGTTAAAGAAGTTGTTAATGGATTCATTTTCTCTATTTTCCGAGTACTCAGTTAATTGTTAAGTAGCATAGTGATAAGGTTAAGATGTCTTTGACAAAAACTGTTAAGAAGTACAATCCAATCTGTGTGTACAAGTGTCCAGTAGAAGAAGCTTTCTAAAGTGTACGTAGCAAATTGTCATGTTAAATAAAACATTTTTGTCTTTTCAACTCTACCCTAGAGAACATTTTAAGGAGATTTTCATGGCATCTAGATCCATAAGGTTGAATTCTGAGTAGTGATCTGTCCTTTTTGTCAAAGAGTACATTAGTGACAAAGATGGAGTGAGGACATCCAAATACTTCAGTAGTTTCCCAGTAGTCTTGATCAAGTAGAGCGCCCTTGCTGGCACATGAAACAGAACTGGGACCATAGTCTTAAATTTTCACTGCGAACTGGTCCTTCCAGAGAACTGAAAGTCATGTAGCACAAATGTAGCCTCATGGGCAATTCGGATGATAAAATGATACAAGGTACATCTGTTTTTTGGCTGTGGTATGTTTTGGTGATATTGTAATGACCCTGAAGTTTCCACAGTAACTTTCAAGGAAGTAGAAACATATCAAGAAGAAAATAAAATCTTATTGTCTTATTTACAAAACAATTATGCTAATATTTCTTCCCTAAACAGATGAGGGTGTGAGACAGATATGCATGTTTAAGCTGCAATGTAAAAGTGACAGGATTTTCAGAGAATATGTAGCCCAGATGTCATATTGGAAGAGCTGTTCCACAAATTTCAAATGAATTGTCTTTATCAGAATTCTTTAAGGCTGGATTTATATCTTTAGAGAAAAAGGGGATGATAATTGTTGAATTTCAGTAGGTAGAATAAGAAATTCATAGAGATTTTTCAGTTAAGATGTAACTTTTTTACTTTTGAAAGATAAAATATCATGAGTCACTTCTCTGATGTATGAATGTAATTCATACATAATACGGATTTAACCTGAGATCTTGGTAATGGCAGCCAGCCAACCTAACTGGAAAACTCTGCTCTTAGTCAGAACTGTCCCTGATCCAGCATTCAATACTTGATGTGAAAAGAAGGTGCTGCATGCTGCTTTTACTAGCGAACATTTGACCTGTTGGCTTATTTAATTTTTTAATATATATTTTGCCTCCAAGTAATTTCTGTGACAGAAGGCAAAGTGTCACATTAATTAATGATGTAGACCTAGTCAGAAAGAATGGAATGAACTCAAGCCTGTTTCTGTTCATAAAGGAAACAGCACTACTAATGTAGACCGTTACAGTCATTACGATATGAAGATATTCATGCGGAAGAATAACACAATGTGTATCAGAATGACTGCCTGATCAAGTTTCAGTATGGTAAAGTCATTTAGATAATTTAAAAAACAAAAATAGGATTCTTAACATAACTATTGTTTTGAGCCATGGTATTTCTCTAGAATGTATTATAAATCCTGGCAAATGATACATTTCTAGTTATCGCCAGCTATACAGCAGGCACTTCTCATTTATCCCACCAACAACCAGAATCGTAGGCAATTAATTGAGAACACTCCTAACAGATAACATGGAGAAAGGGTAGATTAGAAAGGGCAGTTAGGTGGGAGGGGTTTTTTGGTTTTTTCCTTATGTGCTTTAGGGTTTCTTTCCTTTTGATTAAATATTTTTATTCTATTTATATGTGTAGATATGACAACATTGTTTTAATACGACTCAGTTCGGTGGATTAGTCTTATGTGTATATTTAAGCGATGCCAAGCCCTGAATTAAGTGATCTGGTGGAGAACACGCTGTGCTATGTGCTCTAGGGCCTATGTGGTCTGTCTTTTCTCTTTTTTGTCACTCCAGACAGTTTGCAAGAGCTGTTGATATGGAATTGCACTTAAAGGAAGAATGAGTTTTGACTTTTTCTTTTTTTCCTTGTTCAGTTGTTGACATTGCATTAGATATGCAGGAGCAACTTATTACATCTAGGAACTCACAACTATAGCTCTTTCAAGGAAACAAGCACAAATTTTTCAAGCCCATAACTTCATAATATTACAATTCACAGGGTGTAGCTTTAATAAAAATGAAAACACTTTTAGCAACAGCAATTAGCCTTTGAGAAAGAACAATACCTATCTGATCAAAAGAAGACGCAAAAAATGTTTTTGGTTATATGTTTATAGAAATTTTAGTCCTTGGTTTAATTCTTTTCATGTCTGTCTTTGTGTGAGTTCCTCAAGTGACACTTTTGTGATTTCAAGTAATGTCAGAAGCATGGCCTGTATGCAAGCACATTTTCCTTCTGTCATATCCTGGTTATCCGAGAAGAAAGAACAGTGAGTGTCTTGAATAATGAATCCCTTCAATTATTTGTATTTCACTGACTTAAGTTAACCCACCTGTTATGGAGCTGTTAGTCTGCAGGTAATTTTGTGCCTGTATTCACTCCTGAAGCGGACAAAATTTCCAAATATACTCTGCAAGTTGCCTACTCTGCAAGTAGTTAGTTACTGTTCGTCACCATATAACTGCATTAGCTCTTAGTTGTTCATTTTTCGCCTGTCTTCTTCTCCTATATAGGTAAAAGAAAACCATTGTTTTTTCTTAACTGAAGTTGATACAGAGGTTGATTATCTGCCATTCACTGCATAAATAATTCTTCTTGCATGGTAATGTTTAGTGATACACTTATGTGTCTTTCTGAAGGAACCTGCTCAATTCGATTGTTTGTGACATTAGAGTGAAAATCAACAGAAGTTGACAACATTTTCAAATTGCTGAAGCAAATGCTGAAGATAAACTATAGAAGTTAAAGTGTTTGAGTAAATTATTGAACTAAGCCGTGGAGAATGATGTTTGTAAATGGTCCTTTTGGTAAAGTTTTTGAAATATAGTTTAAAATAAGGCTTTCAAGAAGAATGTAAAAGCTGCTCCTAGAATCATTATAAACAAAAGGAGAAAAGAGAGAAATTAAGAGGTAGCTAGGATAATTACATGCTAATGCTATAGCCTGTGAAAACTCTTACTGAGTTTGTCTTCTGGGATTCATTGTTTTTGATTGGCAGAGGCCTCCTAATTTCTTACTTAATTCCTACCAATATATAGATATGCAATTCTGACTTAACGATTTCTTCAAATCATACAGTACAGAGGTGGGTCACATCGTAAAAGGCTCCTTTTGAACGATGTGGACTCCATGACCGAGGACGATCCAAAGGCCATGGAAAGGTGAAATACTAGGGTACCTATTTATTCTTAGCTAAAACCTGTTCCGTCAACAAGGGAAATTACTTCACCTCTCTGCATTTTTGCCTTCTCTTCCAGTAGCCCATGCAAATTTACTTTCTATTGCATTTTGGGGGGCAGAAACAACATCCTAGGTCAAGTTTGTAGTTCATAAAACGCAGTAAGATTTGTCCTAGGCAACTTCCACACATACACGTTATATATTATATTATTATTCCACACAATAAAAGCAATAAAGAACTTCTCCCATACTGTTCTAAATATAAGAAGATGCAGTGTTTCAGTATTTGGTCCCAGAATAGCTCCACATTATAAAAAATATGCAAGTATCCTCCAGTGTATGAACAAATTTCTCTGCTACAACAGTGACAGAATCTGATTAATTAGTCTTTGTTTGTGTTTTAGTTATAGTATCATCAGATTATTCACTTTGGTCTTATCGTAGTGTGTGTGATGGTACTCAGAAGTTCCTGCTTGTCCACCTGGGTTTTTTTCATATGTGGTTGCTCCCAAGGCCAAAAATCAGCATCTTACATGTGCTGTGTTTAAGATAACCTCGGATTGTTTCTATATTTTTTTTCCAAGCATTTCCCGGTTTCTAGTCTCACAATATTGTGACTCTTGTTGGAACTTTAAATTAAGACTTTTCCATGACAGTATGCAATATATTGATTGAACAAAAAGAAGTAATGTATAATAAAACAATTTAATGAATGCTAGACATTAGTTGTTATTAGGCATAGTTCTAAGTCTCACAAAGATACGCAATATATAAGCACACTGACCTTGTCAACGTTAATGCTACTGTGGATCCATCACTGCACTTTGATCTACCTTGTCCCTTCTGCCTGACTATGTTCCCTGTATATCTGGCTTCTGCCACAAAAGGACTGTTCATGCTCCACCTTCCATTATTAACCTGAAAATCTAATGATTTAGAAAACTTGCTAAATTACTGTTCCTTCATTGCCTCCTCCATTCATTAAGATAAACAGTACATTATATAGCCTGCATTGGTAGTCATGAGGAGAATGAAGCTGTGTAATTCAATATGGCAAATTTTAGTGATTTCTTCCTATGCGTGTATTAATTAGATCAAATCAAACTTTGGAATATTTAAGTGAAGGAAGAAATACCCATGCTCAAAGGTTTGCATCCCTTCTTCCCATACAACACTTCAGTAAACTGATACAAAGCACCATGACCAAAGGTTAATCATGTCTTCTTCAGATGTGTAGAATTCCCTCCTATAAAATGAGTTGAGAATTCTAAGTGCAGATTTAATTGTAGATGATGCACATGGGAGCAGAGAAAAAGGATTTTGATAAACAACCACGTTTCTATCGAGATGACTAATAGACTTAGTATAACTAACTTATTTCTGGAGGAGGAAAAAAAAAAACAACAAATGCAAAATACAGTAGCAGCTAATTAAAAGCCACCAGAGAGACTTGAAACAAATTATCCTATTTAAGGTTCAGCTGTGTTATCCTCCATGTGATCCCTCCACTAGACAGGATGTTGCTTGCTGGCCACCAGCTCTGCTTGTCTCAGAACATGAAGAGCATCTTCTTGAGTCTACGGTTTGCTCCTCAAAGATGAGGGAAGTGATAACACTGGACTATACGTCTAGGCTGATATATCAACCTGTACTGTCCAAGACTGGACACTTGGTTGGAGTATAAGGTAGCTTCTTTTTCAGTTACGTGCTCACATAATCCTCCCCTATAAACCTTTGTAGGAAAGAAAAAGATTGCATGTGCTTCTTTTACTCTAGCATTGAGCAGAGACACTGATGCCACTCGTGTATATACAGAGGCCTTGGAAAACAGAATCTGTGCTAGGGTCAACACTTTGGGCTTAGCTTAAATTAAACAGCACTAAGGTTTTGAAGCAGTATTCGCAAGAATGTACTTAAGAGTAAGTGAGCCAATTTTTATTTTGATACAGTTTACACTGTTAAAAGAAGAAAGGTAAAGTAACTTTTGACTGAGAAAAACACAATCCAGCGATTTCATGACAAAGTTCTTGTGTTAACGTGCATCAAACAAGGAAATGATGAACTACCACAGGCTTACACAGTAGCAGTAACATCGTGGTGTTACCACCAAAGTGTGTGCGGTAAAGGTCAAGGCAGTGCGGACTGTAGATCGTTCATGTTCTGCAGTGGTAGCAGTCATAGTAACAGGAGGAGCACAATGTACTCCTCCTGATGGTGATGCCACTACCTTGATTATGTCTTCATGGATTTTTGTCACTACATTAACTGAACTTCATCTTCTGGACAGAGAGATTCCTTCCTCCATCTACCTAAAAAACAGCCTGTTTTGTCTGAAAAGCCTGTTGAGGGGATCTGCATATGCTGTTTTCTGTTTCTAAATAGACATGAGAGTAATTTTAATGAAAGAGAAAGCTCTGACATCAGAGCTTTTTTTTTACTAGGTTAATATGCAAGTCTTATCAACCCATATAGAAAACATTTCATACTTCTGTAGTAGTTTTCTGTTCTCATTCTCCCAGAGACTGAGCAACATAAAGAAACATCCATCAGGCAGGTAAAATACATTATACCTTCTAATATACGAGTTAGGCTATCTATCAACCCCTATATAAACCTTGCTAGAGAGTTTTAGTATGAAAACCCCGAACTATACAATATAGCATTTATCACATTTTCAAAGTTAGCTCTCTGTAAATACAGGTGTAATTTTGCTGTATCACCTCTTCTCTCTCCAAACTGTTTTGGATTTTTCATGAACTCTAGTGATATTCAAACCCCAAGAGAGTCAACATACCATACTACCCCAACAGAAGATCCACATTTAGTGCTGAAATATTTTATTGAGAGTATTTGTGTGCTTGCTGAGATTCTTTTGCTTTGTATGTATACATCTGGTACATTGTTGAACATATTGCACTAAATGATTCATCAGTGATGACACTTCACTAGAAGGATTTAATTGTGGTCAAGGGAAAAATAATAATTTAGACTTCACAGTCACCCCAGTAAAACAAACAAGCTAAATACTAGTGAAGGAGCTGCAGTTCAATTCTACTTAAGTTAATATAAGGTCTCCAGCTCTTTCCATCACAGCTACATGAGGAATGAACTAGAGTTGATTTTGCAGAATCTCTATCTTCTGTGAGGGACCTAAACAAAAATTATGAAACAAATCTCACATTGTCATTATTATTTTAGTGGAAGATATTCCTAAAAGAGATTTTTTGAAACACTTTAAAATATACCCCTGATAAAAGGTTGTTGAAGGGTTTTTTTTGCATACATCAGGTAAACAAGTAGTGATTTACTTATAGCCACAACCAGACACAGCTCATTCAGCTCACTTTTGCTGTGAGGAGGTTTAAAAAAATCCTTGGTTGAAAGCTATTTTTCTTCTTCACAGATTCTCACATAACAAACACATTGTGTAGAATATTTAGTGAAATTAAATAAGCCAGTCCCCGCTGGATTTGAAATACATACAGTAGTGAATGATGGAAATATTGCTCAATAGATTTCATAACACAAGAATCAAATTAAGATACTAAATAACTTGACTAGGGAGCAGGTTTAAAGCTTGTTAAGTAAAGCAGATTTTTTATAACGAATAATTAATCTTTGGAACACACTGCCACAGGACACTGTGGAAGCCAAAAGTTTAATACAGTTCAAAAACATATTAAATCATCTGATGGAATAAAAATCTACTGCAGTCCAGGAAGTGTGAGAACGAGATATTGAGCACCTAAACACGTACTTTACAACAGCTCCTGTAAACCAGTTATTTGTGTTGGAGCTATGTGAATTCCCCACTTAGCTGTGCTGGTCTCCTGATGGGTCAGCCTGAGTACAGAGATAGCCTTCTCTCAGCCTTGGAGGACATTACTGTTAAAGAACTGCCAGCTACCCTGACCCTTCAGATCTGCCTCCCTTGGGATCCCACCTACCAACTCCTTGAGTGAGCCAAAATCTGATTGCCTGAAGTCCCAGGTCTATGCTCTGCTACTCACAACCCTCACTCTCTGTGGGATGTCACAGGTCTCTTTCATGGTCACTGCAGGCACAGCTTCCAGTATTGTTGCCTCTTGTCCTTTTACTCCTTCTCAGAAGACAGCAGATTCAGTTCTGTGTTGGCCTGTTTGACCCATCCAGCACCTGTACTAAGCAGTTATCCCCAACACCCCCAGGAAATCTCCTTGACAGTACCCAACCAGAAGATGTCAGAAAGGTTGAAACCTCCCAGAGAGACAGTGTCAGTGACCAGAGACTTATTAATGTTGTTGAAGCTGGTCCACTACCCATCCTTGACCAGATGGTTGGTAACACACTTCCACCATGGTGTCATCTGTCTCACTGTCCCATCCTCTGACTCTGACCTCCAGTTCTCACCCCCTGTTGCCTGTCCCATAGAGAAGCCCCAGGTGTCTGAACTGCTTCATCACATTAAGGACTACCCTGTCCTCCTCTTCCTGCCTACCTGTACTGAAGAGCTTTTATGCATCCACTGCTTTCCCTAGTTTTGCAAGCTGTCTTGGCATGTCTCAGTTTTTGCAACAGCTGCCCAATAGCAGTGTCCATCCATGCAGTGTTAGTGAGTGTCAGGACATGTACTTTTTTAGGTGCTTTGGAAAAAAAATGGAAAAATTGAGGAACTACAGTGTGTCAATGAAACATGGAGCCCTTTGGTGTAACAGGAGGATGCTATCTGCTTTGTAGGTTAAGGAAGCAACTGTTTCTTTTGTATTTGATTTGCCTGGGTTATGTGACTATACTCCCAGTGCCTTCAGAGGATGTCAAGTCAATTTTAATCCTCTTGGAATTGTAAATGCTGTGTAGATGTTCCCAAGTGCCTCCTGCTCAAAGAAGGAACAGAGTTAAAATTTGTCACAGCTACACAGACAGGTTAAAATCACTAAGAGTATGTAATTTTTCAGGTGAACGTATTGCTTCTTTTAGAAGATATAGAAGCTTTCGGGTAACAAAAGTATCCAGGTGATACATGATACACCATGGAAAATGTTGAGAGCATTTAATGAGTTTTATGTTTGTCAGTCCGTAATGAGTAGTTTTAAACAATTTTTAGCACAGTCACTCTCAGATGATGGTACTTTCAGGAAGTAACACTGAAGTACTGAAAACAATTTCTATGGGTGTCAGAGTCTGCTGAGTAGTTGTTTGATGTGTGTTTTTCATGTTCTGAAGGTGCAGCTTGCAAGTGATGAAGGCCTATCTTAACTCTCTTCCTTTATTCCCTGACCTTTTACTTCAGGTTTTCTTTGAGATTAAAAGCCACTAATTACCACCATTTTTGCTGCTGGGGTCAATGTGTTGGTGTTTAGAGGGTTAGTATTCTGAATGAGGATGCCTGGGACTTTTGCTTTGCCACTTACCTGCTAATTGATTTTGATCACCTTGTTGAAGCTCTTGGCATCTCTCTATGCCTGCCTGTTATATTAAGGGAAAAGATAATTTATCTGAAGTCCTTAAATGATTGAATTGCCCAAGTGAAACTTTTCAAAAGCATGGTAGACTCTTGCAGGTTAAGTGTCACTGAAAGTAGTAGGAGCAAAATAGTTACTTGCAAGTACTCATGATGGCATCTTATACATGGATGTTGCTGCAGTTCATTAATTCCAAAAAACCCAGTAGCTTTTGCCACTGTCTTCCTCTTCTAAGATGAATTAAGTCAGAGCGTGGTCCTGTCAAAAGTCTCCCTATCTTTCCGGCAGAGTTAATGGAATTTTAAAGGAAAAGAATTGTCAAAATAAAGAAAAAGCCAAAGAAGATCAAAACTAACTTAGTTTCTATCAATCATCAGCATTAGATGCCCACAGAAGAAATAAATAACTAATTTTAAATTCTTGGGAATTCACCATCCTGTTTATTTAGATGTGTTTTATAAATTTCACCTGCATATTTCAGGCATAAAGAAGTTTGTCCATGATTTCCTCATTTGTTTCTGAATAAAACACAAAAGATGATCAGAGGGCTGGAGCACCTCTCCTGTGAAGAAAGTTTGAGAGAATGGGGCTTGTTTAGCTTGGAGAAAAGAAGGCTTCGAGAACACCTCTTTTCAGTCTTCCAGTACTTGAGGGGAGCCTATAAACAGGAGGGGGAGTGACTATTTACAGGGGTTGATAGTGACAGGATGAGGGGGAATGGTTTTAAACTAAGAGAGAGAAGATTTAGGTTGGATATTAGGTGGAAATTTTTCACTTTGAGGGTGGTGAGGCACTGGAACAGGTTGCCCAGAGAGGTTGTGGATGCCCCGTCCCTGAAAGCGTTCAAGCCCAGGCTGGATGGGGCCCTGGGCAGCCTGGTCTAGTGTTTGGCAACCCTACCCACAGCAGGGGGCTTGAAACTAGGTGATCTTTAAGGTCCTTTTCAATCCTAACCATTCTTTGATTCTACAATCAATGCTAAAGTGGCTATATTGATAATCTCCTATTTCAGTGAAAGTCTTGTTTTCAAAAGGAGCGGAATCCCTCCCACTGTAACAGCAGAACAAGTCTGAGACCATCTCATGTCACTGAATGTATATAAGTCTATGGGGCCAGATGATATACATCCCGGAGTTCTGAAAGAGCTGGCTGGTGTGGCTGCCCAGCCACTCTCCACTGTATTTGAAAAATCATGGCTGTCGGGCGAAGTCCCCAGTGACTGGAAAAAGGGAAACATTACTCCTATTTTCAAGAAAGGGAGAAAAGAAGACCCAGGGATCTACAGGCCGGTGAGCTTCACCTTTGTGCCTTGGAAGATCATGGATCAGATCCTCCTCAAAAACATGTTAAGACACGCACAAGATCAAGAGGAGATCCAAGACAGCCGATGTGGCTTCACTAAAGGCAGATCTTGCCTGACCAATCTGGTGGCGTTCTATGATGGAGTGACAGCATCAGTGAACAAAGGAAGGGCAACGGATGTAATTTACCTGGACTTGTGCAAAGCCTTTGACATGGTCCCTCACCACATCCTTCTCTCTAAATTGGAGAGGTGTGGATTTGAACGATGGACTGTTCAATGGATAAAGAATTGGTTGGCTGGTCACAGCGAAAGGGTTGTGACAGTTCTATGTCTGGATGGAGGCTGGTCACAAATGGTGTCCCTCAAGTGCCTGTCTTGGGACCAGTGCTCTTTGACATCTTTATCAATGACATCAATGAGGGAACTGAGAGCACCCTCAGCAAATTTGCAGACGACACCAAGCTGAGCGGTGCAGTTGATAGAATCGAGGGAAGGGATGTAATCCAGAGGGACCTGGACAGGCTGGAGAAGTGGGCCCGTAAGAATCTAATGAGGTTCCATAAGGCCAAGTGCAAGGTCTTTAAGGCCCTTTTCAACCCAGGCCATTCTATGATTCTATGATAAGATGTAGTATAAATGTAGTGGACAGACAGTGATCTTTATAGAGAAAATTTGTGCTTGTTTAATAACTGTACATATAGTTTCTACAGTTAATATCTGTATCTATACCACAAATAAAGATTGGCAATACAGTTTATGTGTCTGAGACAGTAGTTTTACATGAACTCTGCCAGAGCTGGACTTCCTGAATACTGACACTAGTGTTGAATGTGTTACTCAGTGTGATTAACTGACCACCAAAATAGGATTTTGCAGTGCCACTCAGTTAGCTCTAAATTCTGACACCTTAGCTAAGAAATGTTTTAGTATTTCTTTCATTTTGCTGATTTGTTCTTGCTGTGGTGACCTGTTTCAAAATGTTTAACTGGTTTATAGGGCAAGAATTAATCACTGTTATTTACAGCAGTTTGTTGCAGCTATGTCAAACCCTACAGGTTCTGTATAAAAGCTTCAGCTTAAGAAGCTTCACCTGGCAATATTAGTGAATATTTATTGTTAGAGGTCATGACATAACAAACCTTATTGCAAGACTGGACCTAATGTATGTTTGTTTTAGCTAATGACTCCAATTACACTAGCTACAGTACTTCTCTACATTTGTAGACTTTTGTTATCAGTTGATCCCACAAAATTCTCCTGTTCAAAAGTTACGTTTCTGTGTGCTCCAATAGCATCCCTAGGTAAAGGAGTACAAACTTACACTGAAATTTTTAGAGCACTGTCTCATTGACAACATTTGGCAAATTAATAAATGGCTGCTGAAAATATCAAATTTGATAAAGTAATGGAAAATATGGGAGATTCATTAGAAGAATATGGTAGTTTATATATATTTAATCTAGATTACTTCATTTATGGTAACATTAAAAACTCATCTATGACATCAGTGTGGAATCTGAGCATGCTTAAACTGTGTTCACCTGACAAATACTGACTTGCACTTTTATTTCTCAGAAAATAGTAGAATAATAGTTATTATCTAGCATATGATCGTGTTCTCTGGCTCTGAGATTTTTAAGCAGACTTTCAAAACAGATTACTGTTTACTCTTACTTCCTTTAGGAGTACTAAACTCAGAATAATTGTTTTGCACAATGGCAGTCAAATAACTGGGGGTTTTTATACGTTTTTTCCTGGCCCTGCAAGAGAATAAAGATCATTTTTATTCCCACCAAAACTAAAAACAATACTCCAAACCCCACTTCGTGCTTCAAAACATAGCTGGTATTAGTAGCATTGAAAGAAGTATAATCTTACACAAAGATTTCATGTACTATTGATCTTTTCATTATGGTGTTAAACCTATAGATACATTCTGAATACAAGCTTTTCCTGATAAGTAGGGCATAAATTGTTCCCCTAAATACCTTAGTCTCGTGTTTCCTACCTTAATGAGTCTTTTGTTTTGGAGATCTTCTCTGTTCTTGTCTATTGGACATTACCATCAACAGTGGAAGGCAAACAGGGTCAGGCTTTGCTATTCTTCCTATGGGTTGGACACACTGATGACCTTGTTACACTTGTTCTAGTATGAATGTACAAAAGGCAGGTGGACATCCATTTACAGTATGACTTGCCTCAAAATTTGTTTTCGATTTGTCTTCATTAAAAAAAGGAGAGGAATAATATAACAATAATGTTGTTATGACAGTTTACTATGTGACATTGTGACCAATCTTGTACAACTGTTAGACCTGGAAATTTGGAAGATTGCTATACTAACTTAGGATTAATCTAAAAGATAAAAAGTTCTTTTTTATTGGTGGTGTTAACTAAACTGAATTTTCACAGTCTGGCAGTTCTCTCAGCTACTTGGGGACTCCAGAAATATTTCTCTTTATAGACTTGGTAGTTAGAATCAAATAGGGGTATAAAAAAACACCAGCTTTCATTTTTGACCTTTTTTCTAGCAAAGTGGCAATGCAAAGGTTGTAAACACAAATCTTAAAGAATGAAAAGACCAGAGGCAAATAAAAAAAAAAATAATCCACCATTCCACCTCTGGTTACTTTTTAAGCAACAGATATGATTTTTGGATAATTTTTAGATAATGTGGTCTGGCATTTATATTACAAATTTTATATCTCTGATAACCTCATCAGATGAACCACCAGACATTTTTTTTTGTCAGTGACATAAACTTATTAATATCCTCTAGGTAAAGCACTACAAGATTCTCAATATAATATTCTGAAAGCTATTATACATCAGCTTCTTTGAACTTATAGTTTAGAGAATGTACTTGTCTACCGGAAAATCCAGACATACACAAGCCTCTATTTTTCCTATGGTTCTAGAAAGTAGCAAAGATTCTAATAAATTATTTGCCCACTTTTATGGGTAATTATCAGGTAATTAAAAAAAATCAGGATGACTTGTTAGATATATGTTCCCTGTTTAAAACACCAAGGAGGAATTGTCTTAGGTAGCATGAGTAATTTAAGCACAGGAAGATTATTCTCATAGAGGATGTGTATCAATGCAGGAGCAAGGTGAGGTCAGAAGATCTACAGTCCTTTAGATGAAAATGTTTAAAAGTTAAATATTTTTAAATGTTGCCATAATTCCTTACTAAACTGATATTTCATAGAATTACATCACAGAATGGTTTGGATTGGAAGGGACCTTAAAGATCATCAAGTTTCAACCCTCCTGCCATGGGCAGGGACACCTCCCACTAGACTAGGTTGCTCAAAGCCTCATCCAGCCTGGCCTTGAAGAGCTCCAGGGACAGGGCATCCACAGCCTCTCTGGGCAACCTGTTCCAGTGCCTCAGCCCTCAGCACCCTCACAGTAAAGAATTTCTTCCTAATATCTCATCTAAATCTGCCCTCTTTCAATTTAAAGAGTTTGTTGTTTGTCCTACCATTATACGTCTTTGTAAAAGGTTGCCCTTCAGCTTTCTTGCAGGCACCCTTAGCTTGGTTCCACAGGCTATAATGCACTAGTACACATGCTCCATATATTAGCAGGCCCTTTCACAAGAAGCTAAAAAGCTGCATTTGCCTTAAGAAATGGGGTAGCCTGCTTCATCCAGAAAAGCCAGTCTGCTGCTCTCAGATAGTGTTTCCAAAGCAGAATATTTTTGCCTTTGAATTTCTGTCATACACATCAGTAAATTAAATAAGGAAAACAAACATTTTTAAAATGCTTCAGAAGGAAGAAACAGTTGTGGTGATCAAAGTCTAAAGAGCAGAAGCAATGACTGTCAGCAGGTACCATCCATGTGCAAGCAGTGACACTGCAAGCAGTGTGTGAATGGTTTTTAACCAGTCAGAACCAGAAGAAAGTTAAATCCACTTCCCTGAAGGCTCATTAAAGTAAACTTGTGCTTAGGGCAGTTCAGTAATTACGTGATAAGAATAATTTATGTGATTATAATACATAACGACTATTTACACACTTCTGGCATTAGAGTAGAAGGAAAAGCACAGCCAAGGGGAAGAAACTGGGTGTACTGAAGAAAAAAAACTGCTTTAGATTATAAAACTTTACTGGTCAGTAATCACTGCTATAAGAAAATTAACTAGTGTGGTTCGCTTAATTTTATTTTCTAATATAATCTGTAATTAAAGTTCTGTTTTAATCTTCTTTCCTCTTTTTCCCCCCATTTTTCTATATCAGAATACACCGCCTCAATCCCATTCATATTCTACATTCCTATACAGAATATGTGAAACATTACGTGATTTATTTTAAAACTGTCCAAATTGTATTCAGTGGTTACATTTCTGGTTACTCTGAAGAGAATTACAAAATTAGCTTTAACAGTGTAGATGATTTCTATTTTATCTTGCTTTTTCTTCCTTGCACTTCTCATCTGGTTTAGTAATTCAAGAGAGAAGACAAACACAAATTGTTCCTTACCAGATCATGAATTCTGCCGCTGCTGCTAATCGCTCAATTACTGCATTAGGCAGGAATTACTTTCTAGTTTCAAGTTCATTGCTACCTCAGATTCTTACAGATTTCAGGGTTATCAAGAAAGATGTCTAGTAAAAAGTGATTTCTTTGCTGTAGCTGTTATGGTAGAAAGTAAGTACCTCTAAAGGCAAAGAAGATTTTGTACTTGTGTTCTACCAATATTTATTTTGGTGTAATACCCCAAGAAAAACTTTTCCATCTGAACCTTCTCTGACAACAGAAAGTTATGCTGGATATTGGCACTCAGATAAACAGATATTACACTACCCCACTTTTTTTTTTTTTTTAAATCACCATCAGAGAGACTTGTTTTTCTACTGTATTAGCAAAACCTCCTGTTGAAGGTTGGACTTCTGCCCTACAGAACCTGACCCAGCCTTCTTGTCAGGTTAGAGAAAACCCTCTGAGCATCTCAGAGAAAGAGGGATCCTGAACAATACCTATCACTGCTGTGCCTGAAGAGGGAATAGTGTCTCTAGAGAATTTTTTAACAGTTGTCTTCTGCAGGTTTTATGTGGAGGGGATAAAGTAATCTTGGAAATTGTGATACAGTGTTAATGGTATCATATTTTATGCTGCTCCTCACCTAAACTTATTGCTTTGAATTTAGGAGGACATAAAATAAAAGCAATTAAAGGTAATGAAGTTTTTATTGTTTTATGCACTTCAAATAGGATTTGAAGACCTTTGCCAAGATTTTGTTACATGCTATAAAAAATGTGTAAAGTTGGTCTATACCCTAAAGAACTCACATTCTATAAAACAAAACCAGGGCTCGTAAGTGTATTCAACACTGTTTTACAGGTGAGGAAGCTCAGACAGAAGAAAACAGAATTAATTCCCAAAGTCACATGGAAAAGTCTGAAACAGACAGGAATGATATGCAGATCAGAATGAGCTACTTAAAGTATGTGTCCTCCTCAGGTCAATCTTCAAGGAAACTTGTTGACAGAATTTCCTTTTACAAAATAATAGTCAAATAATTGGACATAAAATTCTTAAAACTGGAATGAAAACTTACGTTGAGATATGGAAACAGATAGTGAGTATGAGGACATTTTTTTACCTTTTTGCTCCTTTCTGGGTAGAACCACTGAACATTAAATTGACACTCTTGTCTGCAACATCCTTGGGTACTCTTCTTCCTGTTGCAAGGTCCTGCTGAGTATTCCTGCCCTGCTGTAACCTACAAATAACCCTATACGAACACATACTTAAACAGCATGAACAGCACTTGTTGTCTCTCATCAGGCCTTGTAGTATTTAGCCTTGAAAAATCTCATCATTGCAACCTATTTGAGGCGAAGTGAAACATCAGCTATGAAGCAAATATGGTAACCGGACGAATTGTGGGTTGGATTCAGAGGAATGTGGTCTAGATGATTTTCCCTTCCCTTTCTTTTTCAACCATATGCAAAATAATATTACATGCAAACATATATTTATATAAATATACACATAACAAGCTTAAGAAACAAAGAGTTTATCTTACATTAATTAGTAACTAAGCGTAGTGTATTTCAGTTAAAGGCAGTGGAGTACACGGAAGCTAAGTATGATAGTAACAAAATTTGGTAATATAAAGTCCTCATTGATTTTCTTTATCTAACTTCCACTGATTTCAGTGAGTTTTTAATATATTTGTCTTCTCATACCACAAGCAACATAGTATAGGAGTCTGAAAGAGTAACTTATTTAATCAAAAGAACATAAAATGCTGGTTTGCATCAAATAAGGCCTCACTGAGAAAACAGTGAAGTACACAGTTAAGAAATTTTCTACCTCAGGTAACATTTAATTGTGTCATTCATTTTAATAGGGTTTAGATATGGGACTAAATAGTACATGATTTAAAAATGCTTTACTGAGTTACACTGAGAGCAGGTATTATTGAATGTGTTTCTTTGAGACAGCTGTTATAGTTACATTTCACTTTTTTTAGTCTAAGAGATGGAATCAAGTTTGTAATTTTCTTATTAGCTGCAGTGATGTATTTATATCAAAATATTTAGAAGAAAATTTATCTGAATATCTTGAAACAACAGACAGATCAAAACTTATTCTTGTGTTTTGTTATTAACCAATTGTAAAACTCTTAAAGTACTAGCAGATAATAATAAAATAAAAAAGCGATATGTGATAGTATTTGATGATGTAGCAAATTGCAGCTAATACAGAATCTGTTTTTTGTTTTGAATCCTCACAGAAAAAAAGGTTGAGGAGTAAGAAAATAAGACTTTACTAAAATAAATTCAATTTTTTTATTGGACCTTTGTATTACTCTCCTTATTTTACAATTTTTCTCACCATTGCTACCAAGAATGGTGACACCAAGTGCTGGTTCTGGCTGGGATAGAGTTAATTTTCTTCATAGTAGCTAGTATGGGGTCATGTTTCAGATTTGTGCTGAAAATAACATTGATAACACAGTCAGATTTCAGTTACTGCTGAGCACCACTTACACAGTCAAGGCCTTTTCTGCTTCTCACCCTACACCACCAGCGAGTGGGAGGGGGGTACACAAGAAGCTGGGAGGGGACACAGCCAAGACAGCTGACCCCAACTAACCAAAGGGGTATTCCGTGCCATGTGACATCATGCACAGCAATAACAAGATGGAGGAGTCCGCTACTCTGCGACTGCCTGGAACAGGTCTTTTGGTGGTGAACAATTGTTTTCATTTGCATTACTTGTCTTTCTTGGGTTTTATTTATCTGTTTTTGTTATTTTCATTATCATTATTATTATTGTTATTATTATGTCTTTCAATTATTAACCTTTTTTATCTCAACTCATGAGTTCTGCCACTTTTATCCTTCTGGTTCTCTCCCTCCATCCTGCTGAGGGAGAGTGAGTGAGTGACTCTCTAGTGTGTGCTTGCCAGCTGGGTTAAACCATGACACAACACTAAGGATACTAAAGAAGAGAGTGTATTATGTAGAAAACAAATAGCAACAGCTGTTTTTAAACCAAGCATCCATAACCAGAGTAAACGTCTCACTAAGATGGTACTAAAGTGGCAGAAGGGATCAGGAGATCTTTTTTCTTTTTTAACTCTGAAAATTTTTTCTGCTCTTTATTGTTGCTGTTCTAACAAGTATGTAAGACCCCAAACATAATCTTGAAAATAAAAATGTGGAAATTAAAAGTCTGCCTTGATTAACTTTCTTCTCTAATGGCTGATAGAACTGAGCCATGCAACCAGCTAAACATTTTATATAGTACAGTATGACACAAATATGGAGTGGAAAATAAATCCACTGTGGTTCAACAAAGGAGTTCTTATTAACTGTGTGACTGAAAGCAAAGGGGGGAAAAAATTCCAAATCTTGAGAAAAAATATTGTAGTTGTTTCCAGCATGCACACCATAACAGAAAAGCTTGAAATTAAAATAAATAAATACAGCAAGCAAATACTCATTTTAAAATAAAACCAAAGTGGGGAAGTAATTGCATTGAATAGCAACAGTGGGTTCCAAACAAAGATACATAGGATCAATCAAACCGTTTCCTGTGCAGTTGGTACAGATAACAGGCAACAATGAGACAGAGCCAAAGAAGTGAATCACTGACAATGCTGCATAGCTCAGGTTGTATCCTCCCATGGGCCAATTACTAGAGAGTTTAATTGCATACTAGAAAAGCCCAAATATTCCTTCAACTTGAAGAAAGCATTGTAGCCTCAAGTGTCATAGACCAGCCAGTAAGTTCTTAGACACACTTGCTTTCTCTGTGGTTCAATGGAAAGCAAGTCTCGTGTCATGATACCATGAGATCATAGAATGGGAAGCAATATTCTTAGAATAAAAATCTTTCTCTTACAGAAGAAGTCTTGTCTTTAAACAACATGTATAAACTCTGAAGATTACATCTGATAGTTTATGAAAAGTATTAAGTATCTGAGACCTCATTTAATCATAAAATGTACATTGCTTATGAACTGATAGTGAGCAGCAAAATCTTTTTGACAACGACACAAATCCATATCAAACTGGCAAAACTCCAAGATGTTGTTGGTCCTGTTTTAGCAGATTTTCTGGTGTTTATAATGCACTGATCACCATTATCAACACTAATGGATTGTTTTGTTTAAGAGTTATAAAAATAAATCTACATGGAAAGGGATGGGAAGCTTATCTTTGCTAGGAAGGTCACTTCTCACATATAGTGTATACTGGAGCCCTGGATAATCAGAGATTCAGAATCCAAGTAGTTAGCCAGTGTACATATCCCACAGAGCATCTCACTGCAGCAGCAATAACCAATCTAGTTAGTTTGAAACTAGCTTAATAACCTCTGCATAAGTTACGGTTACTGCGGTGGCTTCTGGTAAATTTCTTCATATCTGCATAATTCTCAAACATACAATACACCAAAAAAGCTAAGACCTTATTTCTTTGTCAAAATCTAAATCTAGAAATGTATGCAACTTGTATATACCTGTTTAATTCTTATCAGTCTTTACATTCTTCCCCTGCAACTGTTGTGAGATATCTTTTACCCTGTTTGACATTGTCAAAACATAAATATATTTCCAACCTTCTTGAACTTCCATGGGAGTTGAAGATCTATCAGGATTAACCAAACGGCTGTTCTCTAAGACAACTCTTAAGTACAAATTAGCAGAGCTTATTTTTGCATTAAAAAAACTGAAAATATATTTTATGTATTTGTGTCATATTCCAATTTCCGTGGCATTTGAGTCAACACTGATACTTTTGGCTACCATTGTTTAGTACTCAGGCATGCTTCACAAGTTTTACAACAAAGTTTGTAAATTAATTGTTCTGTAAAGTGTGCAAAGTTTAAAGTAGAAATTTCGTAACATATATCCACATGCTTTTAATATTTAATACCTAAGGAAGGTATCAGAGTTTTGGTAGAGGAGTCTAAGTTCAAGGTAGCTTATACACTTATATTATTTTTTTATAAAGATCACAGAATCACAGAATCACACAGAATCACAGAATGTTAGGGGTTGGAAGGGACCTCAAAAGATCATCTAGTCCAATCCCCCTGCCAGAGAAGGAACACCTAGATCAGATCACACAGGAACTCATCCAGGTGGGCTTTGAATGTCTCCAGAGAAGGAGACTCGACAACCTCTCTGGGCAGCCTGTTCCAATGCTCTGTCACCCTCACTGTAATGAAGTTTTTTCTCATATTCAAGTGGAACCTCCTATGTTCCAGCTTGAACCCATTGCCCCTTGTCCTATCACTGGATGTCACAGAGAAGAGCCTGGCTCCATCCTCCTGACACTCACCCTTCACGTATTTATAAACATTGATTAGGTCATCCCTCAGTCTCCTCTTTTCCAGACTAAAGAGACCCAGCTCTCTCAGCCTTTCCTCATAAGGGAGATGCTCCATTCCCTTCATCATCTTCATGGCTCTGCGCTGGACTCTCACCAGCAGTTCCCTGTCCCACTTGAACTGAGGGGCCCAGAACTGGACACAATATTCCAGATGCGGTCTCACCAGGGCAGAGTAGAGGGGGAGGAGAACCTCTCTTGACCTACTGACCACCCCCCTTCTGATATACCCCAGGATGCCATTGGCCTTCTTGGCCACGAGGGCACAGTGCTGGCTCATGGTCATCCTGCTGTCCACCAGGACCCCCAGGTCCATCTCCCCTACACTACTCTCCAACAGGTCAGTACACAACCTATACTGGAACCTGGTGTTGTTCTTGCCCAGATGCAAGACTCTACACTTGCTCTTGTTAAATTGCATTAAATTTTTCCCCGCCCAAATCTCCAGCCTGTCTAGGTCTCGCTGGATGGAAGCACAGCCTTCTGGCATGTCAGCCACTCCTCCCAGTTTCGTATCATCAGCAAATTTTCTGAGGGTGCACTCTACTCCCTCATCCAAGTCGTTGATGAATATATTGAACAGCACAGGTCCCAATATCGAACCCTGGGGGACTCCACTAGATACAGGCCTCCAACTAGACTCCATCCCATTCACCACAACTCTCTGGCTTCTTTTCTCCAGCCAGTTCACAATCCATCTCACTACCCAATCATCCAGATTATACGATATACAGAAGATATACAAGTTGAAACTAGACCCTCTCTATAGTAAATTACTTGCCCCTTTCCCACATACTCTCACTCTCAAATTACATTCACCAAGATTTTTAAAACAACATCCTTTACTCTGAGGCCTGTTCAAATGCAGACAGTGCTAGAGACAACAAATCCCACTAAATCCTCCTGGAACCCAATCAGACTCTGTGATCCACATAAAAAATATTTATTTATTTTAGTCTACTGGAGTTTTTGAATTTTGCTGGGGAAGACAAGGGAAGGGAAGCCTTGCAGCCCAACAACAAATTTCTAAATCCATGTGTGACTCTGGAAGCCTTTGAGGAAAAAAAAATTCCAACCATGAACGGGGGTCAAAATTGCAAGGAGAGTCAGAAAAATTTTGTTGCAAACCATAATAATTAAGTACCTCAGCCCAAAATATCACACAGTGTGGGCAATCGAAGAGTTTGCACTGTAGGATTACTGAAGGCTTCATAGGGATTAATTTTATAAACAGAATAACACCACTGTTAACTGGCAATTATCACCTACAATCTGCTGCCTACTGCAAAATGTAAGTTGAGCATGCCTTTCACCTACTTGATTTTCTGCCAAATGAAGGTTTACATTTTGTTTAGCAGCCTTCCTGAAACAGCAGTGATTAGCCAAAGCAAATTGAGTTATTCAGTTCTTGATCAGTGAATGCTCATTTTGAGACATCTGAAAGGGTTCAAAGTGGCTGTCTTTAAGGAAAACTTAAATATTAGAACTCGTAAATGTATATTCCTTCTCCTCCTGTCTAAAATCATGGATCAATTATAAAAATCACCAATTATCAAAATATTTCTTGATAAATGCTGAAAGCAATATTTCACAGAAATTAAAATGTGTTTTTTTTATATTCTGAGTTTTATTTTTTTACTTAAATTTCTTGAAAATGAATTTTAAAATGCATATAACTAAAAGAATATCAGACAACAGCAGGACATGAACAGTGAGTATCTTTTAATTTTAATCTAATTTTACAACTGCAGCGAACCACAAAAATCAGTAACAATGTAATGGTATAAAAAAATTTGATCTCTGTGTGCTTTAGTGAATTTTTAATGGCGCAGATTAGAAAGCACATTCAAAATTATTTTTAGAATTTAAAAAACCCATCTCATCAGCAAAAATAAAATTAGATATTACTGAAATGTGGCCATTTTAAAAGATAGACAGTCACAACAAACAGAAATTCAGATCCATTCAGTAATATTGGACTGAGGGAACTATGATATTTTTTTTTTTTTTTCTGGCCAAGGTTATGTGATAACAATTCAAAATTATTATATTAGGTTTTTTACATCTTTATGAAACTTTGTTAAACTTAGTGGAACATTGACAGATATTGTTATTCTTCAGTCAACTGATTTATCTTGTTCATCTGGCCTATATTATTTCTCTCGTTCACAATGCTAACTATACTAGTATTGGCCTGTGCTGGGATGTCCGCTCAGCTACAACTACTGTGTCATGAACACATATATTTAATTCAGTTACATCTGTGATTTTTGTGTCCACAGAATGGAATTTTGGCAGTGAGTACTGCAGTATCATTAAAACAATTGCAAAAATCCCATCACACTTTCCTCTTTTTGCAGTCTGAAAAGAGAGGGAAAAAAGAAAGCAAGGGAAAGGAGGACTGTGTTAGTACAACTGATACTTGCATAGGTTCCTTGTGATTCTCACTCTTACAGGCAAGCAAAAGAGGGCAAGAATATTGCATACAGGATCTTCATGCACAAGGGTATCACACACAACGAGGATACTCCGTCTGACAACTCTGTCGTGCTTCCTTGCCTTCTAGTGCAGAGCTATCAGCTTACTTCTTTACTTCCGATGATAAGAAGCAGAGAGAGGGGGGAATTCAACAGTTTTATGACTGTTTACAAGTTTTCTAATCTTGTAAAGGAATAAGGAGACAACATACGCAAATCACAGAAAAGCAGGATTCAGCTTCAAAACAAGCACACTGATTCGTTGCTAGTCTTCTTCTTTTTTGAAATTGCTTGAGTAAACCATGGAGTGTCAACATTAATTTCTGATTCCATAAGCTTAAGATGTTTAGTTGGAACGTGTCTTCATAGCACAGGATAATGGTTTAGATAGGTTGAATTCAGTTTAAAGAAAAAATGTATCAAAATATCCTACTTATTTTATCAAAACTTCTGAAGAAATGTAGTAAGATAATTTGTAAGCCTGTTTAGGCATATTTCTAAATAGCCAGGCAGTTTCCTATTTCTCTTCACCCCCCTGCCCTAAAATGCCAAGTAAAGTTTCACTTAATGACTGATGTTTCTCATAATTCCATCTGTAGGGATGACCAGGGCATTTACTTACAAAGAAAATATAGGAAGTAAACAATTAAAGTATATAATTCATACCCAAAAAGTTTCTCAAAGATTACTACGATGAAAACAGATTTTTTATTTTTAAAGTCTGGCTGGTATGTAGCAATAGAAATAGAAATAGTTCAAGAGTTATTGATTGAAGATTCAATGGGAAGATTCAGCACCGACCTGGAAGCTGTAATATTGCATTGTCCGGCTGAAATCGGGAAGCATGAGGCTGTGGACTGACATCACAGGGATGAATCATTGACACGTTACAGCACTCAGAATAATAGTATTATTTCCACTTGCATTTAGTGTTGGATTAAAAGGTCACACCTGCTGATGACAGTGTCCATAAACTATGAATTATAGTCCAAAGTTTTCATGTTCATCCTTTCCAGCATCTGTGGGATGGTTCTCCACACAACTGCAGGTAGCTTAGTATATATTTTTGCTGTAAAATGTCAGGAGAGACATGACCAGTTCAAACAGAGTCATGGGTTGATGTCACTCTGCCAATTCAAAGCAGACATAAATGCCTCTTTGCTGGTTGGTTTGTGTACTAAAAGCTGCTCAGTCTACCTGGAGAAAAGACACAAATTTTGTTTCAGGTGTACAAGTGCTTTCTAAAAAAAAGATGATTACTTCCTGGGTTAAAAGTAAGGGTTCCTACTTTGACAAAATAAATCAATAATTTAGTAAGTGATTTTGCTCCTGGTCAAAACTCTTTTTGTATAGTGCCTTATTTTCTGTATACCAGATGGGTTGAACTGGGTTTTTTTAAGCTTTCAACAGTGTTTTGAAAGCTTGACTTAACATTAGAGTTTCAGATGAGTTTTTCTTAGTCCCTTTGTACAATTTTTTGCCTTTGGTCCAGATGCTTAGTGAATATAAATAGATATAATTCAATCCCAGGTAATAAAGTTAAATGATAATCAGCTAAATGTCTGTCAGTTAGGTCTAACAAGTGACTTATCACAAAATATTCCAAAACCCCACAGGGTGAAATATGCAAACATGTGATCCCAAATGAGCACCTTAGTGTGTCTTCAGAAGCTGCTGCCTGGCCGCTGAGGGGTAATAGTAGACTGCTCTCACTTGTTGTCTCCTCATGCTGTGAAGCAAAATGTGTTAATCTGATGGAGCTTCAAGGTGTTTCTTGCAACTGTGGTGCCTATCAAAGTACACATTGCCGGTTACTGCATTGCAGCTAAGAGATGGTGCTTTCTTTCAAAAAGGTAATTGTGGGAACCTTTTTAGAAGAAAATGGTCATGTAGTCAATTTGTACTAAAGGAGAAAAAACATCAGGAAGTAATGAGAATGTAGGCAATTATGCAGAATATAAGTGAGATAAGGAGAAACTGAAGGTAAATAATCAGCATGTCAAAGTAACTTTAAGGGTCCCATTTCCAGGACTAGAGCTAGCCAGTAATAACTTTGTTGCTAGGAACTTAGAATCATTGTATCCAATTCGTAGCTGCCAAACCTGCAAAAGCTCTGTATAAAAGTGTGTAATCGAGGCATAATAAATGGCTACAGCATGATCATATTGGTCTGCATCTGAGTCCTTACCAGCGGCAAGTAATTCATCATTTCCGTTTGCATGAACAAGCTTTTCAGGTGCAAACTCATGCACAAAAGGGGATTAGAGTCAGATCACTGAAGCAATTACTACCCACTGTGCGCCTGACCCTTCTCTAAGCAGACCCTTCTCAGATGGATGATGCAGGGGGTTGGTGGCCAGTCCCCAGCATTTGGAGCATGATATATTAAGACTAAACTTGAACTGGCACCAGATTTAATGATAAAACCTGTTGACTTGCACCATCCAAGTTGAGCACTCCTCCAATTTAAGGTTAACACTTTGTCTCCCCTTTCCTCAGGAAGCCCTTGAGAGCCATTGAGCTCTCACGGATCTCCCTGGAGTTTATCTGTCCAGCATCCAGACACACAAGGTGGCAGGTCTGTGAGCTGGCTGGAAACAAATGACTTAAGTTTCCAAGCCATTTAGGTATGTATATTGAGATCATCTGATAAATAGCTTTGTACAAGAGTAATTTTCATATGATATATACTTTTCTAAAGAGAAACTTTTACCTTGGTAGAAAAATTAGATAGTTTTCATCAATAGTGTGAGTCTGAACTTTCAACTGTCGTTTTTGTTTGTATGTAACATCATCAAGCTTCATAGTCAGTTTCTGAACAACTTAGCAATACTGTTCTGTATAATTTCATATCCACAAGTTTCACAACATTTTTTAAAGTTGGGTAAGTATTATAATTCTTTTTTCCCCAGAAAGCTAAATTTAACTACTCAGAATCTACAAATTTCAGTTAGTTATGTTTTAAAGAAATTTATTCTAAACTGAAACCAGTGAGAGTCCATATAGAACTATAGCACAAACAGTGCATTTCAAATTGTATTTGAAAAGGACTTCAAATACACCAGGTACAAAATAATCCTGATATAGAAGACACGGTGGATAAATGCACAGGGCAAAACAAAAATAAAGCTGACCAAAAGGCTGAAAAAAACGGTTAATATTGATTTATTTAAATGAAGCTCTTCTGTAGACACTACTCTTGGACTTTTATTTGTCAATTTGTTCTTGATGATCACTCCAGCTCATACCCAACATCACAGGGTTTTCCAGGGGTTTATTTTTGAACATGAATTATTCCAGCTCTCATTTACACCCCCTGCCACTTTAACATCGGATGGTATAAAGGCTTTTCAAAGTAAGCACACTGCTCTATGCCTACGTTAACCAGGAACCCTCTCCAGTGACTGAATAATACTCAACTATGGACCCCTCAGTACAATCTCTGTTCTGCATTTGGAAGACAAGTTGCTATTATCAAGCAGGACATACAGACGTGTTAAAATTTACATTTCTTTAGCTGACATGGAAATAAAAAGCTATGAATCTGTGGCAAACAATCCCTGTAAGAATCACGCAAATTCATCTGCAGTCCTGGCTACATATTCTATGACTCTATGACTGAAGCCATAACCATTCAGCCTCACTTCTACAGCCACTTGAAGTCTTTTAATTACCACTTTCTTAGGCCTGTAGATTTATGCTGCATTAGTAGTTCTGATTTCAAAATAAGCTTTGCTGCTACTGAATAGATATGTATTTATCAATCAAGGAGTCGGAAACTATTAGCAATATGATTGGTGGTCATGATTACACATTATTAAGCACCACATATATAAACATAGACGTGCAATCACTGCGTATATAAAACTGTCCTTAGCACTGATATCCTAAATCAGCTGTATGCATGCAGTACCATGGAGCTGGTGCCATATGGTCAGAGCTAGTGGCTGTGTCCTTGGTAGCCTCTGTCACAGTGGCTGAGATGATCAGCCTTGAGAGTTCTTTGACAAGGGAAGTTCGAAGAGTCTTGGGTTTGTCCCTCCGTGTTTTCACTCTTCCCACCTGAAACACTTTTGTTACTTGCAACCCCTCCAGAAAGGGAGATCCAGTTTGCTCCTGACCTGCTTACCTTGGTTTTGCTTCTTCTTTCTGGTTTGCTCAGAGGAAGTCTTGCTTCTTTACAGTTACTTGTGCTTATCTTGCTCTGCTTTTTCCACTTACAAGGTTTGTTACTTCGGCTGCTTCTTAACACTGCTTAAGTGCAACTATAAAAGTCTTTGTTTACCCCCTTGGTGGTAACACTGCTCTTGAAAGTAAAGGACTGGTGTTTATAAATGGAGTTCGACTATGCTGTCACAGTGTTACATATTGGTGTTGGTTATACTTACACTTGGTTGCAAAACAACTGAATATTGATTATATTGACAATATTGAGAAATATACTTACATTTTATAAGTTTTACAGGCCATTGTCTTGGTTGCCACATGTAGTACCATAAAATCATGTTGTTTATGATTACTTAAATAAGTAATGTTTGGATGTATGAGTACCATCTCAACTTCCGCATGCATTAGCTCCTATTTTTTATTTTTTTAAGCTGAACGGTAAAGATATTCTAGCTACAGAATCCATAATCCAGCCAGTCAAACATTCCTATTCTCTTTCTCCTGTAGTTTTTTCCTCTCTTTCCCTTGTCTGCAGTAGACATGAAGAAACATAGTGTATCAATGATTACCCCCTCCCCCCCAATTCCCTTTTGCTCAGATAATCCTACATGTTGACCCCTTTTGCTCCTGAAAAACCACTTGACACAGTCACAGAGATTTTAAAAACATTCATCTATTCCTCTAGAGTTCCTTTAAAGGTTGTTATTGTTGGCTGTAGAAAAGAGCTTAGAATGAAAATGGGTTCTTAACGAATTCTGTCCAGTTGAGCCTGAATTCTCATGGTTAGCATCAGCAATGAGTGTTACCATCACAGTGAACACTTGATTCTCAAGTAATCACCCCTTATATATCACTGGAGAAACTAACACATCCCCTTAGACCACTGCTTGCTTTTGTCTTCTTGTATTACTCCTTTATTAATTTTTTTTCTGTTCATTTGTAACTGACAAAACTGGTACTGCAAAATGTTCCCTCTCAGCTCTCTGTGTCTTTGCATTTGGTGTCTGGTGCTTTGAATGGAGCTACCATGCAAATTAAAACTGAACATCATGTTGATCTTAAGACTATGTTTTGTGGCATCTAGTATTGCAGGTTGAAAAGTGGGATTGTTCTGCTCCAGATAGTTACAAACAACAGCAGTTCTGACAGTCACAGTGCATATATCTGGCAATGTCAATATAGTCCATCATTGCAAAAAGAAGTCTGTTCCTCTTATTGTTTTGAATGAATGCGGTAAGTGCAAGTATCTCAAAGAAAGCTATGTGAATGAAACTAATGCTTATACCCATTATTCTCATTTGGATAAATCATCAAAAAGTCCCTCATTGTATCACCTGCTGCAGCTGGCTGTTATGCCTATTCTCAAATGTCTATTTAGTGATGGGTAACTACACAAAATTTTGCCACGTTGTGTTGCAAGATGCATGAAGTAAGTCTTACTCTGAAGACACGTTATAAATAAAAGCTATAAGGAAGGTAATTTCACAAAATGGAAATATATCAAGAAGGTGCTATGTGGTTAGAATTAAGAAGATAACGGAGAGTTCAAGTCTTTGCATTGCCTCAAATTATTTTTGTAATACTGGACTAATTGAATATTTTTTGTTAGGGAGTAGAGGAGTGCATTCAAGTAGTTTAGAGAAATCTCCAACAGTACAGAAAACACACACTTGAAGTCCAAGTACAAAAAGGGACAGACAAAGAGGACTAGAAACCTTGTTTCACAGTGGAGAAGATGACAAAATGGAGGGGGGAGAATAGATTGCTGCAATGCAAACCAATTAAGATGTAGTTCTTTGTGTACAGATGCACAGAAGCACAGGAGCAATAGCTGTGCAATCTTGCAGAGAGAAATAACTGGAGCAGTGATGAGTTCAGTCAGTGAAGGAAGCACTCCTATGACCATTGTTGTTTAGATGTTTGAGGTCAAGTCTGAGGTTTCTCAAGGATTCACTGTGGTTTCAAACACTGAGATAATCTAAGTTACATTAGTCAAAGGTCTTCAGTCCATTTTATTGCTTGCACATTAGCTTATCTTTTGATGTAGTTCCTATTCTTTCTTTCTGGCAATAAATAAAATAATGATACCAGTAAATCGGAAAATAAAAGCCAGCTCCCTACTTAGGGACTCAAAGACAGTTATCAAAACAAGAACTGTAAGGATATGATTTCACATGAGGCTTATTCATATTTTGAAATGTGAAGTGAGTCTGGATTCACTGACAGTGTCAGTATAATCAATAAATAAAATTTTATAGTGACAAAAAACCTTTCACACAGAAATAAGAATTATGAGGTTAGAGCTGTAGAACCGTACCAGAAGTATTCTTCATTTCTGCTGACTGATCACAGAAATACACATCAGCCAGGAAATAAATATTTCTCCTTCAGAAAGATACTTAGAGTTTTAGAATTTTAAAGTTAGGTATTCTGCTTCTGTCTCTCACACACATGCACGTGCTCACTCAGAAGGGTGGAGACCATCCAATCTAAACTATAATGGAAACAGTGCCACACAAAAAAAAACATTTGGTGATATTTGCAGGAAATGGCTGTGGCATTTTCAACTTGTTAAAAAGCAATGAAACAAGAAAAGATATTGCCAAATTGTGAGAAAATGAGCCTTTGAAGAACAGAACTTCTAAAACCTAATATTACCTCTCTGTATTTCTGTGACAATATGCTATAAAGACAATCTCCTTTGTGCTTTCCCAAACAATACGCATGTTATCCAAAATTTACTGAAGATCAAGAAAGAGCTAGCTCATCCAATCTTCTACCCCATGTTTCAGACACTCTCAGTTTTCCTCAGTTGCCCTTGCATTGCCTCCATCATGTTTTTTTTTTAACCAAAGTGTCACTTCTGTAAAAGTGCCAGCTTAATTGGAAGTAACCAGAAATAGAAAAAATTCAACCTTTCTTTCGATATTTTGTTTCAAGAGTTAACTGTCCTTACATTTAAAAAGCTGCTTCACACTTCTAATTTGAACATGTTCAATGTTACCTTCAAACCACTGCTTCCCTGCTTGATCAAAGGGCCTTTGCAAGCCCCATGTATTTTTCTTATGAGAACAGTTATTCCTTGTTATGAATTACCAACAGGTTTCGTTTTAATATTCTTAATATAGAAATGTCTCTCAATATCTTAAGTTCCTGAAGATATTGAGAGCCTTCAGGTCTTTTTCATCCCTCCTCTTCCTCAGTTTCTATTAACATGCAGCTACCTGAATAATATCTTGCTAGACAGAATGCCTTACATGGAGGCAAGGTCTATTTCTTAGCTTTAACGTTTATCAGTATTCATATGCTTTGTGGTCCTTCGTATCACAGTAGTTCATCAGGAGACCCTGCTGTGCTGCATATTAAGTAGACCCTTGGACTATTTTCAGACTCACTGTTTTCTGTGTATTTTCTCCACTTGTATACATATAGCATACAACACACTCAAACAATACAAATTTTGCATGTCTGTTAATGTATTTTTTTCACTAACATTACCTATTGAACAAGTGTGGAGGACTATTCCTGCAGTTTTGCAGAGACTGCAAATTGACTGTCTCCAATGTCCTGGTGTCTCAAAACATTACAGTTGTAGGCCAGGAATGCACCAGAGGCCTTACTGACAATGGACTCAATCGTTGAGGCTCTGATAAGGCGGAGCCGCGGAGCCTCCGTGATGTCCAGCTGCAGATAAGAATATGGCAAGGAATGTGCCAAAGCCCCTACTCCATGGACTGGCAAAACCCCTGCTGAGTAAGGCCATCAACGACCGGCACCAAACCCCTGCTCAGTCTAACAATGGACCCCATCTTGCTCTTACAACAAAGCAGCAAATACGTGCTGAGCAAGGCATTGCCTCTGTCTATAAGAGGTGAACAAGCAAAGAGAAGTGTGCGTGCTCGCGCCCACCACCTGAGGACTCCCGAGATGCTGACAGACTGATCGAGCAACACCCCCCTCGAAGATGTCGACGCTTTTCTCCAAGGATCCAAAAAAGTGGTGAAAACTTTTCTCTCTCTCTTTTCTCTCTCTTTTCTCTCTTTCCTCTCTTTCCTTTCTTTTTCTCTTCAAGTATCTCTTGATCTCTCCCTGGCACATATGGCAACACCTTATAAGTTTTATGCCAGCTCCTTTTGGGGCTTGTTTAGCAGGTTTTCTGTAGGTTGTT
>WKFP01015010.1:748273-768722 GCA_011057875.1 Pterocles orientalis
TTTTTGGTGATAACCTGATAGATGGGAGCAGAGTGAAATTCCTGACATATAAAGAGCTGTAGATCTCATATGTTCTTTTATCTCCAAGAATGTTGTTGATCTCTGCTTTAGTTGTGCTTCAGACAAACTGTGACTCACAGTTTGACCCAGCCTGAAATGCTAACATGAATGTTGTTGTGGTTTCCATACACTATGATCAATATCTGTTTTTTTTATTAGTATAGGTTAACATTTTTTTTTTCCCTCAGGGATTGCTCACGTCAGGACAAGAAACATTTGTGAAGGAAAGTAACAACTATAAAGACAGATGTTCACAGAACGATATACTAATGAATATTAATAAAATATGTCTCAGAAACTGAATGAGCTTGAATTATTGTTTCACGTAAGAAAGAGATTCAATCCAGTCAGCCAAATGATGTCTAAGTTTGTAATAGGGAAATAGGTCCAAAAAATCAAGCTGATTTCTCAAACCAGACATCTGTGAGTTGTCACCAAATGAGTCCTGACTGCCACTGAACTGCCACCTAAGCCTGTGTAGTCACCTTTCCATGTTAATAACACCAATAAAATATCTGTACCTAGTATTGATTATTTTTTCCATCTTCACAGCAGAGCTGCAGTCATGGTTGCATCACAGTGGTCCAGCAGCAGAATCAATCTTCACCTCCCACAAATGGCATTGTCTGATACAGGAGAGAGTTCTGTCCAGTCTATATCTCTTGGGGGAAGAGTACACTAGGAGGTTTTTCTTCGGGCCTTGCACGATCTTAAGTTTCAAAATAAATCACAGTTGTTTTCGTGATTTTCCTCCATGTATTCTGAGCAATCAATTTCTAAAACTTGAAAATAATTTTTTAGCCTGTCTAAGACATGTTGGTATGACAATAACTGTGAGAGCCTTTAACACACTCCATTACACATCTGAGACTCACCATCATTACAAGTTTTGAAATCCCACCCAAAGTGCCTCTCTCCATCTTTAGGAAAACAAATGTCTTCATAAGTTTAGTTTATAGTATCTATTCCTTTGTCTCATGCCAAGCTCTGGAAATCCCTGTGAGTCTGAGCTACTGTAATGGTTCAACTCTGAGCTCCATAAACACCATGTGGCTGCTCGCTCACCCTCCCAAATCCCCAAAGAATGGGGAAGAGAATTAAAGGGGTAAGGGAAAAGAACACGCACAAGTTGAGATAAGAAAAATGTACTAATTGAACTGCAATAAAATGAATACTACTACTACTACTACTACTACTACTACTACTACTACTACTAATAATAATAATAATAATAATAATAAATACAATATATACAAATGAGTGAAACAGACTGCAACCGTTCACCACCCGCTGACCAGGGCCCAGCCTGTTCGGGCTAATGATCCTGGAGCAGGAAGAGTCCCAAAAACTGCAATATGGGAAGAGAGAGAGGGAGAGCTAGAGAGCACTTCCTGGAAGACCCCCCCACTTTATACTAAGTCTGACAGTGAGTGACAGTGAAGGGTGGTGAGACACTGAAACAGGTTGCCTGGAGAAATTGTGGACGCGCCATCCCTGGAGGTGTTCAAGGCCAGGTTGGATGGAGCTTTGAGCAACCTGGTCTAGTGGAAGGTGTGCCTGCCTATGGCTGGGGGGGAAATAGATGAATTTTAAGGTCCCTTCCAACTCTAACCATTCTATGTTTCTGTATAGAATATTCCATTGGCCATTGTATTTATTGCTTTACCTATGCTACCTCCGAGCTTCTTGTGCACCTGCAAATTTAGCAAAGAATGGAAGGCTTGAAAGGTCTCTGGATTCCATGACAACAACCCAAACCACTGGTTTGGGTTTTCAACATTCTTCTCAGCACAAATCTAAATCATATCTTCAAACTGCGTACTAAGAAGAAATTTAACTGTACCACAGCTGAGTTCATGAGAATGAAAAAGAATTAACTCTAACCCAACTGAAACCAGCATAGCTACACTAATATTATTACAATTGATATATAAATATATTGATGCATGAAATATTGAGCCATTGACACTTAAAAGTTGTATCAATGAAATTTTGTACTAAAAACGTGAGAAACAAAATCCCATAAGAAAGCTACTACTGAAATGCAATTAGGAATTAGAAATACTACAAATGTTATCTTATTTTCCATCTTTCAATACACTTTTATTTTGCTGTTTCCTTTCCTCACTCTTCCTGCACCCTATTGTGCTAGGAGAAATCAGAAAGATGTAAGTTTATCGTCAAGGTAACAGTTGGAATTCCCTGTCCAGTTATATTTGCATCTCTTCTTTCAGTCATAAATCATTGTGTACTTCTACTTGCACCTGAATAGAATTGGTTGTTTTCCCTTAACTGTCTCATCCTTCAGCAGCTAACAATGAACAAGTACAGAAATTATTTTGATATGAAATGTGTCCTGTGGAGCTCTACAGTTAACCTACACTAATCCTAAAAAAAATTAACTTTTAGAGGTTTACCTGATGTTTTGGTATACTGCATCTCCATTTTTAATTAGGACTAATGTAGAGAGAATCCATTAAATTGTTTCCCAGACCAGATTTCTATTTTTTATTGTATAATCTTTTGTTGCTTTTTTTTGGAATAGTTACATTGTCAGTCAGGGTTCAGGATTGCTTGCTTCTAATAATAGCCTAATCAAAAATCCCATAACCAACAACTTTGAAACTGTATTCTTAAAAGTCAAAAGTATGAGAAATTGATATGTTTTTGTTGCTATTTTTAGTGAGCTACTGCAAAAGGTCCAGCTTTACAGAGAGGGGGTATGATGCATGCTGTCCTAGAGAATTTAGGTCACTTTCATTATACAGTGTGCATATAACTTCTAACAGCAAAAATATAATCTTGAAAATGGTGAGAACAAGGAAATTATGGGAAATGGAAATCACGATGGAAGATGTTATCAGACAAAATTTCACACTTACTGTGGGGTCTTTTGTGCAGATTTTTAGCTCCTATTGAACTTCTACATGATGCAGTCATGAATAGAGCTCATAATGTTTGAAGAAGAGACTAGTACCATCACCCTATTGTACAGCAGAGGAAACTGCAACAATGGAGAGATTAGAAATTTATCTACATTCACCCAGGTGCCAGTGGTAAAAACCACGATCTGCACTAAGGATTAGATTAGATACCTTATAGTATGAGTTTACTTGCATAAAACAGTAAAAATGTTGCTACATCGGTGGACTTAAAAATGGTTTTTTGTTTCACATATACTGACAGCAGCTGAATTGAGACACATTAAGTGTTTTAATTCCAAAGACTGTTGGATAAAGTTCATTTCCTCAATTTCAGCAAAATGTGCAGGTCTTTTGCCAAGTTGCAGTCAATATTTGTCTGCCAGCTTGCCTTTATGAAACATGGACAGATGATATTGGGATTTTTTTAGGAAGGTTTAAGCTATAGCATATTCAGATCTACTGATATTATACTTATAACCTGCAGGGGTGGTATTCACATACTGTTAAAATAGCTGTATTTATGATAGACGCATAAGTGCAATCTCTTCATTTTTTGTTCTGAGATGATTCAAGGGACTCCATTTAAGTAAATTTAAATGGATGTTTTAGTTACACTATAATATCAGCAAGAGCAACAGTCAGAATTGATGTTTTGTCACTGTTTCTAGTTTTTATCAGGAAGAAGTTTGTTTGAGGTAGTTTCAGTAAAGTCGGGACAAAAATTAATCACTGAAATATTTCCCATTTCAGGTTAATGTAACTCCAATCTTCTTTTACAAATGACAGTAAAGTTTTATGGGGTCTAATTCTTCATCTGCAACCAGAATAAAAAAAAAATCAATATTAACGTAATTCAGCTATGAAACTCTTCAAGATCAATCCACCAGTATTTCTGTTCAACATAAATGGTGTGACATATGTGATTGCTCTGTTGGTTCTTCTGGACGATCCACCAGTTATTTCACCACAAAGTGAAAAAAAGCCTCTGCTGTCTACTAGAGCAACAACATACTCCAAAATATTCATTGGGTCTTCCATCACATTTACCCTTTTATCATAACGGTTTACCTAAGTGGTTCACACTTTACATTTGGGAATGTGTTAATCTGTAAATATTCTTCAGCTGACATCATCTTATCCTGCTCTTAGATGTTAAAACATTCTGCAGTTTTATTACATGTAGTCTTCTGTGTTTTTCTGTGTTCCTTTCCATCCCTCTCACCAAATAAGACTTGCATCACCGTCTTTCCTCACCTCCCTAGCAATCCCACTTCATTCAGTGCTTCTCTGTGTCTGTAACTTCCTAAACCAAGCCCTTTTTTTTCCCTTCTATTTCTTTTTCTCGTTTTACCAGTAGTTTGAAAAGAACTACTTGTCAACATTTAGTTTGAATTCACTCATCCAATTTATGCTGTTTCAGTGCCACTGAAATGGAGAATGTTGAACTGAATTCACTTGGCTCACTCCCCTATGGTCTGGGCTGGCTAGATACCCTACATTCCCTGCCTAACTGCGTTAAGACTCACAGGTCAGGAAGAATGTTGCTACACAAATGAGACAGATTTATCCAGTGTGAAAACTTAGGGAAGTCCTAAGGCTCCTGACTAGTTACTAACAATGCTGACAAGAAAGTAGTTCTCCAAACCTGCTTTGACTCTGTCTTTATCAGCATCCATAGAGCCCAAATCACAGGATCAAGTAGTTACAACAGCACATGTACCAACCCACCAGTAGTGGATGAAGGGCTAGTCTGCAGGCTCTTGCCAGGGCTCAACCCATATAAAACCATGGGCCTGGACAGACTCCACCCCAGGATGTCAAGAGAACAGGTTGACATTGCTACAAGGCCACTGCCTACAGTGGAGATGTGGATGCACCCTTTGCCAGGGAGTGCAGTGAATAGGACAAGGGGTAATGGTTTTGAGCTGAAAGAGGGTAGATTTAGATTAGATATTAGGAAGTAATTTTTTACTGTGAGGGTGCTGAGTCACTGGAACAGGTTGCCAGGGAAGTTGTGGACATCTCGTCCCTGGAGGTGTTCAAGGCCAGGCTGGATGAGGCTTTGAGCAACCTGGTCTAGTGGGAGGTGTCCTGTGGCAGGGGGTTGGAACTCGATGATCTTTAAGGTCCCCTCCAGCCCAAACTGTTTTGTGATTCTATGATTCTGTGATGATTCTATGATGATTATATGAATTCCTGAAAAGCTGTGGAGATTGGGGTATGTTCCTGGTGACTAGAAGAGAGCAAATGTCATACACATCTATAAGAAGGGTCCAAAAGAGGACCCAGGAAACTACAGGCCCATTAATTTTACTTCAGTCCCTGGGAAAGTAATGGAATGAGTCCTCTGAGAAACCATTACAAACCAAATGAAGCAGGTGACTGGGAAAAGGCAGCATGGATTTACCAAGGGGTGTAGTAGATCACTTTCAAAGCAAAAAAAAAAAACCAAACAGAAAGGATGTTCGTATTTTCAGGATAACACAAAAAACCCTAAACAACTCTTCCCCAAACTTCCCCCCCAACACCCAAACACAAAACAAACAACCCCTCCTCCAGAGAAATCCCACCAAATCTCAAAATGACAAAAAACTCTCTGAAAATGTAGGCTCTGAAATTCATTCATTTCTCTCCTATAGGCACAGGGCAGCTAGTCGTGTTGAGAGTAACTTATTAAACATCTGTAAAAAAACTATTGGAAAAGCGGTCTGAGGGTCTGCTCTCACATCTTACTTTTAAAATTGATTTATTTTCTTATCAAATTCAACTTTCCGTTTCCTTTTTGTTTTTTTTTTTTTTTCTTTTTTAATATATCACCTGAATTTGAAAACATGTGTGGTTTGAAGTTTTCACTGATGACCTTACATTACCTTCATTGATGCACAATTAATTTCACAGTTAAAATTCAGTTATTCAGGTAGCATTTTCATATCATGTATTTACTTTTTTTCCCTTTCTATTTCACTGAACCCTAATCTTCATATAATTGAAACAAATGTGCATCCTTCTTTTCAGATGTCATGAGGTACAGAGAATTCTGAAAATCTTTTGAAAAGTTTGACCTGGTGCTGTAACTTTAGGAAACAAATGAAAAACAAAAGCCACTTCTATGAAGAAAAATACACACATCCTTTCTTTATTTCTTCCTTTGCTGGTTTAGTCAGAATAGTTCAAACTAATCTCAAAACTCTTAAAAAAAAACCCAAACCAAATTAAAGCAAATTGAAATGTGCCCAGACTTCAGGGAATTTACTGTATCTTTGGAATTATTCTTTTGCAAGTGGAGAAATGTTCACATATTTTGCTGTCTCAGAATGTGTTAACTCAGTTCAGTATTGTAATCTTGCTTAATTCTAACTAGATTTTCTCTACAACTGCTGGTCGCTGATGTGTGAAGCAGGAAGATGCTATGAACCCCCCTTATTTCTATCAGAGAAAAATTTCAACTCTTTATCAAAGGAGTCATAGTCAATTCTCCTGAAAAGCCATAAATCTGGCATAGCAGTAAATTAAATATGGCAAAGAAAACTTCACTTTCTTTGACCTTTTTCCCTAAATGTCATCATATTGCTATTTCCACAGCTATATTTGAAAAGGCAAGGTAATGTTTGAGAAGTTAAAATGCAAAGTAAAGCTTAGGAAGATTTCTCGCAATCCTCAGAGAAAATAATTTCTTCATTTAACTTTCTATTATAGAATTGTATTATCACAGGGTTTTTAATTATTATTCTAGTTCTCATTGTATGTATTTTTATTTTACTATTACCATAGATACAATATAATACAATATAATACAGAATTTTGTCATAGAATTTTCTGTCACAAAAAAAATATCTGGTACTTGTGACGAGCAATTAGGTCACTATATGGAAAATTTGTTATATGACCATCTTTTCCTCCCTTTCCCTCTGATTCCAAACGTGGATGAAACCAGAATAGGGACCTCTTGTCTAGATAGATGTACCTTTTTTTTTCTCTTCTCTTTCAATGGTATGAAGATAAACTTCATATCTTCAACACACTTCATAAAGAAATGTGAAGATAAATATTTGGAAATCATCTTTAGACAGTCTGGAACTGAGGGAGGTTGGAGGCAGACAGTATCAAAGAAAGACACTTTATGTTGGACCTCTTTTTTTGCACTATTAACTGGAATGTTTCTAGGAAGTGTTCTGGAATGTCTAAGGTACCAGGGGTCACCAGGACAGCAAGAAAAACAAAATTATGCTTTTAATTTCTTACTTAGCACTTTTTCATACTAAGAACTTCTGCGAGATATGACAGACAATACCCTCGTGTATATGAAATGCCAGGTACAGTGGTCTGTTAACACTCACACTAGGTTGTTAGCTGATTGCATTTTGCGTTTGAGGTGGATCATGTGGGGTTGCCCCTGAAGATGCTTCTGTCAAACACCTCTGAAGAGATGCAATAAAAGCATGAACCTCCATTTCAAAAAACAGCTTTTGCTGATCACTGCAACTCTTACACTTTTGGCCAAGATTATTGCCACAAAATTTTATATTTAGTAAACAGAATAAAAACAATACAGGTTTGATTGCAGAGCTTATGTTGATTTCCTAAAAGTTTATACTAACATAAAAGCAGTAAGAAAAAAAATCAGATATGTCATGTTATCTTTAACTATCTTGTTTAATGAAAATTCTTTTGTCACAAGAAAGCATTAACTTTTATTTTGCACACAGATCATCATTATCACAAAATGCCTTATTCATATGGAAAATGTTGTCTTGCCAAAAATACTCAACTGATCTCAGCTTTTTTTTTAAGTACTCTACAATGACTTTAAACAGACCAAGTCCTTGGTAGTCATAAATCACAAAAAGTCTTTTTTAGTAAGTAGAATGGGATCAGTTTACAGCAGTCGAGATTTTTAGCCTTTCTCCATATTTCCATCAGACAGATTCTCATATGCTTTCTTTGTACATATTATACAGACCATTTTTCTTATGCCATATCTTCACTTCAGCTGTCTGTTCAGTGATTATTTCAGTCAAACTATTTCAAGGAGACATCCACGTACAGAATGGGTATGAAGTATTTCACTTTGGTTTGTGTTTTTTTAGTCCTAATAGTCCTAATTATTGACCTCAAAGTGCTTTGTACATGTCAGTGAATTACAATAACGCTCACAATACTTTCATATGCCTCCATTTTACACACAGTTAAGCTGATTTAGAGAAAATACTATGCAACTAGCCTTTGTTATTAAGCAAGTCACCTGTCAAAACTGAAAGGGGAATGCAATCATCCTTCTGACTCTTGGTTGATCGTTTCCTCTTCCTCCTTTTTTTTCCCCCTTTAATTCATCATGCCTTTATCTTTCCTCTCTTCTATAAATCCGAGTAGCTCAGAAAGGTAAGTAGATGGAGCAGGGGAGTCGCAGGAAGGAGGGAGGGAAATCCAAAAGAAGCTATAATCCACAGGATTGCAAACCTGCTGTAAGAAACTGAACTGTGGGATATTTCTCATGAAGATTGCTTCAAAACTGAACTTTGCACAAAGAAGAAACACCACTGATGTTGTGTGGTGCAAGGTGAAACCAGTTTGGTGTGGTGTGAACTGTCAGGCCTCCCTGTGGGGGGGATGTGTGAGCCACTACAATTGCCACCATATGTTGGGACATGTGCAGTGCACCACAAGGGAGCACCCAGCAAACACATATACCCCAAGGGCATACTCAAGAGGGGGACACGATGAATGTGTTGCATGTGGCGCTGCCGTGGAAACCCTCAGCCCAATGGACTTTCTCCAGCACAGGCTATAAAAGCCTGCAGGAAAACGCACATGAACAGTGTTTTTTGGTTGTGTATGTGTATGCGTGTGTGTGGGTGCATGGAGCAGATATGTGAGTGAACATGTGTGTGCAAGTCTGTGTGCATTCAGCACCAAGGCCTGTGAAGAATTGGAACATCACTGGAGTGTGGATGGTAACTCTTTCTTGCCTCTCTGTCTTGACTTCTTGTTTAATTTCTGCCTTTTGTTCCACTCTTTCCTATTGCTTTTATGTTTTATTGTTAATAAAGTTGGTTCGGGTGTATGGCATCTGACCTCTTTTGATCTTAATCTCGCTGCTGCGATGGCATCGAAACCTGCCCAATTTTGGATTGGAACACCTGCTCAGATATGAAAACATTTTCAATGGTGACAAGCAGGTTACAATCATTTTTGTGTATAAAAAAGAAGTCAGGTTTTTTAGTGAAATAAGAGATCTTTCATTTTTTATAAAAAACATTTCTGGATCTATTTGTATTATTTTTTTCTATCTATCTAGCTAAAAAGAAAACTTCTTATTCCATCTTTTCCTCTTGTTTGTTTTCACCAGCTGTATCCAGACCTGCTAGTCACTTGAAACAATAATTGAAATAATCTGAGCAGCATCTTTATTCAGTAATCCTGTGGCTGAACCCTGGATACGAATATGTTGCTTTAGAAACAACAATCATAAAGCTGAAATCCCATCGGAGGAGGAAAAACAATAAGTATTTTTAAAGAAAAACAAGTTTAATTCTGTTGCATAAAACTTGATCTACACTTACCTTGATGAACAAATTGGATATACTGGGAGAGGACAGTTCTTAAATTCTCAGGATTTAAGAAACAAGATCAAAATGTCCTGTCTAGAACAAAAAAGTTAAAGTTTATATATAAGTTTTTAAGAACATCTTGGCTTAAGACACAGTACACTGCTTAAAGAGGAATAGATCCTTCAACAAACCTCTAACAGTGCTATCACATGCTTTCTGTCTGATGTTTTGCAGTTATGTTAACTGTGACAGAATCTTATAGTTATGGTACAGAATTTAAGATTCTGGAGGATCCAGTGCACAGTTACAAAATAGCTGTGACATAGAAATAAGTGCTTTGGGAAGAACTATGTGTATCATCAGTTTCATTCATGAAGGACAAAAAAGACTTCAAGCTTATCATGGGGTTGGTATTTTCAGTCCTTGACAGAATCCAGTTCCCAAGTGCCACTCTTCACTTTACAGATCTGCACCTCCAGGTCCCAGTTCTGAATATATTAAAGTTAAAATATCAACTGCTATGAACAGCTGACATGTTTGAGCTCTGCCTCTAGATTAACAGAAAAAGAAGCTATATTCAAAGCAAAGAGAAGAGGTGAAGAACAATCTCCTGTGTAAGATTCTGCTCTTATTCGCAAGACAATAGCCAGTACAGAGGCAAAAAATATGTTGTAATCTGGCTTTCATCTTGTACATAGGTTTGCTGTGGCCCAAAATATACAACTGGCATGATGAAAAGCTAATGCCAGAATGAATCTAGAGATCATACATGTTCTTCACCATACATGGGCTGAACTAAATTCGGTGTATATAGGAAACCCAGAAATTGTTATTCTTTGATGACAGGTTTTTCAAACACCTGTCAAAATATTGTCTGCATATGTGTGTGTGTACGTAGGTATATATAAAAGTAATAAACGAAAAGTGGACATTTTCTTTGAAACAGCAAGGGTTGTTACACGCCATATTCATTCTCAGCTTAGCTTTCTTCATAGTAACTAGAGAGAGGCTGTGTTTTGGATTTGTGCTGAGAAGAGGACTGATAACAAATTGATGTTTAAAGTTGCTTCCAGGAGTGTCAAAAACCTTTTCAGCTTCTCTGCTGTGCCAGTGTCTGCAGGTGCAGGAGAAGGTGTGAGGGAGCACAGCCCCAGTTACTAGCCTAGGATTCAACCTTAGGTTTAGGATTGGCAGCTGAATTGGTGAATGGTGTATTCTATATCATGCACATCATGCCCAGCATAAAGATGAGAATCTGTCCTGAAGTTATCTTTCTGTGTTGTCTTACTCTGGGTCATCTGTCCCTCTTGGGGTCATCTCACTCTCTTGGTCAGCTGTTGGTGTTGGATGCTTGGGTTTTTTACTCCTTTCTAGGTTTGCAGTTTTGGGACTCTCCTTGCTCTGGGATTGCTAGCTGAGAATGGGCTGAGCCTTGGTCATCCGGTGGAGAGCAGTTGCACTGTGTGTCACTTATTTGTATATATTGCTATTATAATTATAATCTTGTTTTATTGTCATTTATTTATTAAATTGTCTTTATCTCAGCCTATGAGTTTCTTTTCCCTTTACCCCTTTAATTCTTTCCCCCATCCCCAGGAGGAAAAAGGGAGAGTGAGTGGTTGTTTTGGTGTTTTGCTACTAGCCGGGGTCAAACCATAGCATGGACCTACATTTTCTCTGTCACTCTGTCTTCAGAAATGTGAGCTTGAAATAACAAAGAAACTAATTTCTAGTAGATGTGAAGACTTCCTATTGGCCAGAGTGGACAGTGGATGTCAGAACAGGAGCTCGTCACTTCACACGGGAGTGACCAAGTTGCAGGACACTATAGTATCATCCAGGAAAATAAACCTTGTTCCTATATGGATAGTATTTGCTAACTTTACGTGATAAAATATTGGCATTCACTTATGCAGAGGAGTCCTTACTTCAAGAAGAAAGCTTCATATTTCTCATGTAGAACAAATATGCTTTATAACATTTCATTAATCCAATTGGTTAACCTGAGTTTGGGGAAAATCTCAATCCAAAGAAAAAGCAGAAATACAGGAGACATTTGTTTTCCCCTGTCATTTCTTTAATGGTAGTATAGCTCGCTTGGGAATTACGCAGCCACGAGAAGTAAAGGTTGTTACTACTTTAATCCACATAGGAAATAGACTGGACCCGAATGACTAGTGGGGATGTTGGTAGCTATTTATGGCCACACTAGAGGCCATTTGGTGTGAATAGATCTAAAGGAGGTGAATTCCAGCTGTGCATTCTGACAGCTGGATGAAACACAGATCTGATTTTTTTTGCTCTTAGGTCAAGCAGTCACACTGTTGTAGAGTACCCAACTCTGTATCCAGTGCAAAAGGTCTAAGTACAAAGGAAAGAACATCACATATTAGTTTTAATTCGTGATTCCCATCTGTTTACATACATATGAAAGGGGAACAACTTATTAGAGATGGGCTTACCTCATCTTTGCAGAAGCATTCAGTCAGAAGAGCCTATAAGCCTCACCTAGATGTGGCTTCATAAAGCTTGCAACTCCAGAGGAATTCACATTGGCACTTTCTGCAGAGAGTCTTGACATGATATTCAGTGCAATTTTAGACCACCAGTTCTGAGGAGCCATCAGAAGCTGGAGCAATTTCCTCAGGCTGGGTTAGACCACTGCCAGTTTTTCTGCAGCTGTGATAATTCCACTCCATGCTGACTCAGGTGCTTTGTCCTCTGTCCCAGTCCTAGATCACCCTTTAAGTTAGGATGTGAGAAGGAATCCTTGAGAAGCAGACTATCTTCTGGGACATATTGAAGGTATTTTCAGCTACATTAGCGTACAACCACTTAGCACTACCCTTGCCACACTTCCCTTTATCCTTCTCCTTAGTTATAAAACACTGAATTCTGTTATGATTAATTTTTATTTGAAGTAAATATCACATCTGCAGGGTTAGTTGTTACTCTGTGCTGTCATCTGGTGGTCAGACATATTGAGAGTCTTTCCAAAACCCTATGTGTTCTTGTCCTGCACATGAAGTGAAGCCAGAAACTGCTGACACAAGCAGCAGGGAGATTTATCAACGCATGGCAGGCTTTGCTGCTGTCAGACTGAGCATCACACACACCCTTATCCTTCTGATACACTCAGACTGGAAAAATCCGTGTTTTCAACCAAACTATCAGCTTTTTAAAAAGACAATAAAAGTGCTTGAGAGTTTTTATAGTAATTCCCTCTTGGTGAACCTTTCAAGTAGAAACACTTTGCCTTTCATGTGGTTCTGATTCAGGAATATAATTATTTTTCTCAGTCTGTTAAATGCTGTATTAACTTTTCCAGATAGGTTGAAACCCTGCAAGGATTTTTCTGGATTTTCTTATAAAACCTACTTGATAGAAACTCATCTTCTGTTTCTGTCTTCAAATAGCCCTTTCCATTTAGTATGATATTGTTACTAAGATGCATTTTTAAAATGAAAGGCTTCTTACTTTCTGAAAAAATTAAGAAAAATTCTCAACAATGACTAATTGCAAACACATCTCTTTTTTTTTTTTCCCCTCTTCTGCTTTTATATAGACCACATCTAAACAAAGATCTTGCAAAAGGGCCCATAATATCACAAAATATCCTGGCGTAGCAACAGGCAGTTCTTTCCATTTTCTCTTTTCTCATTTTTGTTTCCTTTTCCCTCTTCACTCCCCTTGTCATCAGGGTTTCCTTAATGTGGAGGTTGTATCTACGAAAGGAAGCCCCAGAGACACTTCCGACTACCTGATAACAAGTGAGAGTATATGCCTGTCTTGAAGTGAAGGCCCTGGCACTAGCTGGCAGTTCAGGGAATACTGGAGGCTCTGCTGCCATACAAAAGGCTCCTTTGTTGGGATCATGGGTTCTGCAGCTGCAGCCCTCACTTCTGGCTTCTTTCACAAGCAGTACAACCGTGCTGAGGTGATGCAAACAGCATTTTATCCCAGAAGTGACAGACGCTTTGCAAGGGAGAGTGAACCAGGGGTGTCCTGGTGCATGCTGGGAGATGTTGTAGGACAAGTGGAACGAGCTTTGCAGAATGGTAATATTCCCGATTTTGTTGTACATTCCATCTCTGACCCTTTCTCTGTGGGAATCACAAAGGTGTCATATTCCCAGAGCAGTAAGTAATTTTTTTTTTGGTTAAGAAAGGTGAAAATGCTGGATGTATCTGCTGAGGATGAGAGGTCCACCTGTTTTCAATGGAGCATAGCTTGGGAATGAGGTGGATGATCTTCAGTGTCTGTTCATCAAGGTATAGCTAAGAGACAACAATTTTAAGGGACATTAATTCTTTGGTTAAAGGGTATTCACACATCTATTTGTGATGACTGGGGTTTACTGAGAATTTGTTCAGTAGAAACACTGCAGACAGCTGCTATGTAAGCCAGCATAAGAGAGTTGGGAATCCTCAGCTCATTTGTCTCCCCTAATTGCACTGATATAATAATAATTATAAACCTTCAACATTTTTATTACAGTTTTCATTCACAGAATTCAAAATTGAGTTGCAAGCACTAATTAAGATTCAGAATATCCATAAAGCAGAACCTTAGAGTGATCAAAATCTTAATTCTCTGGTTGTATAAACACTGTGTGAACTGAAAGGAAAAGAGCCCATGTCACTTCCTTCTTTCCCATTTAGTAGTTAAATGTTGAAATCCAGACATGAGGAGGCATTCTGTTATTTACTCTTGGAAGAAAAACTATTGTGCAATAGTTGAGTTACTAAAGTGATAAGTTATTTCCTAGGATTACAGATTTGTGACTGCTATATACGGACTGGAAGTGAGAGTCCTTTTTACAAAATCATGTGATGATCTGTTAAACAACTGATTTTTTTTCTTTGTGGATAACTTATGCCATCTCTGCAAGTGCCACTTCTAACTCAGAAGAGAGCAATTGTCAATAAGGATCTCAAGAGCATGAAACATGAAAAGAGCACAATTTTATTTCTATTTTCTTAGTAAGCATCATTATTTGTATTAAAAGTTTTCTAGCTGCCCATGACTCATCTGTTAGTACTAACAAATATATTTATTACTTTTGTTTACTGATGTGTTAATGTCGTGGGTTAAGCAGAGGAGAGTTAATTTTTTTTTTCCTTTTCCCTTCTCTTCATAAATAGCTAGCAAAGAAGCTATGTTTTGGATTCCTGCTCAGGAGAAAATTGATAAGAGAAGAACGTTTATAGTTATTGCTAGGATATTGCTCTTTGTCCTCAAGGACGAGATACATTCAGCTTCTCTTCTCTCCATAGACAGAGCGGGAGGGGGGTGAGGGGGAAGAGACAGCCTGGCTTCTAGCTTGGGATTTGCTTTTAGGTCAAGATTGAGAAGCAGACTGACCAATTATTCCATCCCATGCACGTCATACCCAGTATATAGGAGAGGACTCTTCCGGGAGAGCTGGCTTTTCACTTCCTTTTGGCTTTGGATTCATCTCTCTTTGGGGCCTGCGTTCGCTCTCCCAAGGCTTTTCCCTCCCCTCCCCCCACGGTCGCCGTTAGCTGTCGGCCCGGGACACTCGTTTATCTCTGTTCCGTGAGTTTTGGCATCCTCCCTCTCCAGGGGGATCATTAGCTGGTTCTTTTTTATTTTCTCCCTGCTTCGGTCAGCTCGTGGGCTGGGACACTGGGACGCTTGGGCTGTTATCTCCGTTCTGTGAGTGCCTCCGGGAGTGGTGCGCACCCCCTCCCCGTTTCCCCTCCCCCTTTCTGGGGGAATCGTCTGTGCGGTTTCTGGGGATTATTAGCTGGCAACAGGCCGAGCCTTTTCGGGGGGGCAGTATCATTGTCAACAGGCCGAGCCTTTTCGGGGCGGGGGGGGCAGCATAATTGTGTATCACCTATTCTCTCCCTCCTTCCGGGCCATTGGCTGGGAGTGGGCTGGGCCTTTGGTCATCAGGTGGGGAGGGGCAGTATCACTGTGTATCACATTGCATCTTTGTAAATAGTATTATTTCCAATATTATTGTAGTTTAGTTATTAAATTGTCCTTATCTCAACCTACAAGTCCTCTTTGCCATTTACCTCTTTAATTCTCTCCCCTAGCATTGGGTGGGGGCAGGGACTGTGTGAGTGGGTGTGTGTGGTTTGGCCCCCAGCCAAGGGCCAACCCGCCACAGTTAAATACATTTAGAACTATTTATATTTAAATTTGTCAATAGCCTTATTCTATCATTTTTTTTCACTTGTCTACTTTCTGTCCTTCACTTTCTCCGTGTACGAGTAATGGTTTCATTTCTTGAGGAAATACTTGCAAAAAAAAAATTTCATTGTCTAAGCTTTTGAGCATGGACTGACTTACTTCGATCTAATCTCAAGGTGCCAAGAGCAAGTCACAGAGGCATAAGATGCTCTCCTATAGATTGGAAAGTGCTCATCCATCACTTCAAGTATTTGAGATGCATTCACTCCCTCTCATAATTTTCTTTCTTTTATGAACAACTCCTTGTCAAAATGACATCTCTTCCAAATTAAACCCATTTTGATTAACATAAGTGAAATAAAAGCGTCTTCTGTGGTTACTTCTCAGACATTTGTGTAATATTAAAAATTGGTAATCTTTCTTCTTTTCTTTAAAAACATAAATGGTAAAAGATTTCCTCTAAGAGGTGTTTACAACATCCTTTGATGAGACAAGCTTTATGACAGTAGCCCTTTGAAAAGCAAAAATGGCATGAAAAGCACAAGATAAATTTCTTAGCATGAAGCTTGGGGCCATAAGTATGTAGATCAAGGAAGAAATTGTGTTAGCAGAAGCTGAGATCAATTTTGTAAAGTACAGAGAGGAATGTTATTATAACATCTTGTAATAGTTGTGAAGGATGAGTTTTAGGGGTATGTTTTATGTGTGGGTTTTAGCACCACTTTTAAAGAAACTTAACTAATTATTCATGCATCTGTTTGAAGTATAGTCCTTTTACTGGAGCCCTGTAAGAAGAGGCTGTATCTGGGAGGCAGTCTTCTTTGTGCAGGTGCTTTGGTACCATCCCTGCAGGACAGTCAGCCTTGAATCATGTAGCTTCCGTGTCTCACTGTCTCCTTTGCTGAGAGATACAAATGTCATTGTTGCAAACAAGGAGGGAGGATAAAGGCCACATGGATGTACTTGTAGCATGTCCTGTTTTAGGTAATACTAATTTACATTAAATATACTGCATTATATATAATGTATTATGTATACAGACAATATCCTAGACTGGTACCTGGAAATTGCCAAGTCTGCAGTGGTAAGTGGTAGAAGTGGAAAAGAACCCAACACTTATGTTTCCTAGGAAGAAGTTCAGATTCATCAGAACATTTTGACTCCTTTCATGAAAAAGCTGATAAGAGCAGGCTGAATTTGCAAAAGAAGTATTTTACTCATCCATGCGCTTGTATGTGACGGTTTTGAAACGGCATACATGTTGGTTTAAATATACAGAAAACCAATAAAACTTTTCTGGTTATAAATATGCTTGGCATACAAGGAACCAGTGCTGCTCAGGCTTTTCTATATACCTACAAGGAAACGTGAACGGGAGAGGGAATCTATAACAGGACAAGCTGTTCTGAATGTTATTATGCTCTTGATGTTTATGGCCATGTGAAAATGAATCTGACATAGTTTACTACAGAACAGTGAAGGAGCAGCATTTGAGGAAGCAGGAAAAACTTTCACTTGCTCTTAAGCTGTTGTAGCTGAGCAGTATTTGAAAATGAATGTAAAATGGAAGCTCAAGTCACCTTTCCTAAAAATCTTTCTATAAAGAAGTGCAATATATGTATTCTGCAATTACGAGAAAAAAAAATGTTAATGACATATTTTCTTCCACCTGTCTGCTCAAGCAAATGACATTTTAATGGCGATGGTATATTTCTAAGGTGTGGCTATCACCACAGAAATGAAAAGTTAGATAAGTTTTCACTTGATTTGCTCTATAACATGGAAATCTTCTAATGAAATGTTAGATCCATAAATAAATTGGTGGTGCAGACAAGTGTTTTTTAATTTTCTTTGGGACTTTGTTTTTTCCTTTATATGTTTAAACAATGGAAGTTCTGGCTCCGTGCTAACACTAAAGTCAAATAGGTCTTGAGTTTTGTGACTTTTCCATTATGAATTTGTTTAAGAAAGATTCCAGGATATGCAAAATACAGCCCTGGCTCTCTGTAACATCCAGTGTAAGACCCACTGTGGATTTCGGAGCTTGTATACCAAGGATTGAAGATCCCGCATTACTATAGTACAAAGAGTGGATGAAACAGATACAGGAAAAGCATTATTACATGTGAAAAAGAAAAGAAATCAGATTGACAAAAGACACACTTATGCAAGCAACCTGAGAATGGTCAGAATGTAGAGTAGTATGTGTGGGCTTTGATTCTGTTATATCACACAATATTGACTTTGCAGCTGAGACATCTTGATTACTTCTGATTTATGCTTTGCATAAAAATAAATCAATGCAAAGCAAAAACTCTGACTGCAATAGTAATTTCCTATATACAACTAAATAAAAATAAAATTAAATTATAATAAAATAATGAACTACCCAGAAAACAGTTTTTCTATATTACAGTCCTGAAACTGTGTAGAAAATTAAAATGATAAATTAATTTCTTGCACATGTTACTAATTCTTTAAGTGTTGTCTGGATGCTTAGGGATAGCAGCAACAAGAATAAATCCAGCTGTAGATAAGGAATGATGAATTTTACATATATGAGCTAAAATACGAATTGCCTGAAGTTTGGGACCCTTCAGTCATTCAACAGGTAAGGGATAAGTGGCCAAGAAAAGAAATCTCAAAACCTCTTTCATCTTTGTGGGTTTACCTGTTTCAGTACAGATCTCTCTAATTTCTAGGTTTTCAAGCGGATTTTTGCAGTTACAGCTCATAGCTCTGTTTTCAATAGTGTAGAAACCTTACTGAGATGTTTTTGCCCTTGGCTGCCTTCCTGCCTCTTTGTGAGTATTCACCTCACTGTTGTGATACATCTGTTTGAGGGACCAAGCTGTATTTTTTGGTTATATGAAATCATCAACTTCAGGCATAGACCTTGCTGGCAATAGAACTAATATTGTAGAGCTCCTGGGCTGAAAAACCTCATAGTTTTTGAACTAAGGCATAAAAATTAGGACTTCAGTTTTGGTTTTTTTCCCCCAATTACAAATGGCGAGTAAACAGCAGAGAAGGAAAAGCTGGAGCATGAAAAAGTCATGTAAATTTAATTGACTGTTTTGTGTCGCAGGTCAACTTTGGTTAATAGAAACTTCCATGCTTAAACGCATGAATCCTTTCCGTCTGTGCTAAAGAACAAAATCCTCTACCAGAAAACAAGCCAGTCACATTCTGCCTCTTTGCTGAAGAGTATTAAGACCCATAGTCTTTAAGGGTGTTGACTTCCTTGTGCTATATATCAGGCTCTTACACTTGGCCATGATGGTGAGGAAAGACTGATCATAAGAAATTAAGAAAAATTATGGTCAAGTTAAATTAGTTCTGGATGTAGTTTAAATTCTCAGGTCCTTAAATGCCCAAGCTTAATTGAGACTTTAGGTTTCAACTGCTAAGGATGAATACAGTGGAAAAATATGTGTTTCTGGGTGTCTGTCAATACAGAAAACTGTACCCTGTCAGGCTTAATTTTCTCTTCAGCTTTAACAATATTTGATACATCCACGAAAATACATTTAGTAAAAACTATTTTTCTTCTGAAAGCACTGTTTTCATAAAAGTTTACTCAAATGCATCTTTTTTGCTATCTGTATTATTCCAGTGTTTCCTGATGAATTTTACATTAGAAAGACAAAGATTTTCTTCCGGAAAGTGCTAGTTCTGGAATCGAATAAGGTAACACACAGCTCTATGTTTGTGTTCGGACCCCAAGTCATAAAATCACAGGCATAGGAGCCTTGACTATAAGTGTAAAATGAGAGAAAATAAGCAAGTATTTTGTGCTAGTAGTATCAGAAATTATCTCTCACTACATCTGATTCTGCACTGTATATCTCTTTATCTGGTTACTTCCTCTATAAATGCTTAATTTATAAACACATAACTGTGAAAGTATTACTGAAAGCTCCTTCACCTTATTATACTACGGAAAAAAAAGGGTTTTAACCTCTTTCTATTTCTTTCTTTAGCTGTTACAGTGGACCCATAACTTTGTGTGAACATTCATGGTTGAGTCTTTACAATAGATAGTAATTGTCACTCCCTGAACTCCAGGGAGTTTACCTACTTCTGTGTAGTCTACAAAAGGAGCTGAAGAATGCAAACGTCTTTAAAGATTCTACACAAAATAAGAGTGAATGACTGTCAAAGACATTCTCATATATATTCATGTTTAGCTGTGGTCTGTCACTCAAATGGAGAAAAACAGGAACTGTCATAGCAGGCCTTTTTTTGGATATCCTTTCTTCAATATTAATCTGTAGAAGATACTGCTGAGGAAAGTGTGACGATTCAGTGATGAGTAGTTAGGAAATTATTTGCTCACTAGGAAAAGGAAGATATTTCACTTCCTTTTTATCACTTAGAAGTTACGTTTGGACTATTAATTTTTTATTTGTTTGTTTGTTTTAAAATTGAAAAGCAGGGTGAAATTGTAGATTTTTTTTAAGCTTAGTATTGTTTTTTTGATTGTTTTCAATATAAGCACTTCCATATCTTAGACTGACAGCCTTGTCTGTGTGCTGGCAAAAGGTCAAAGCAGCTTGAAGAGACCTCAGGGGCCTTGCATCTGGGTATAAAGTTTCTCCAGCACCTATCATAGAATCATAGAATCATAGAATGATTAGGGTTGGAAGGGACCTTAAAGATCATCAAGTTCCAACCCCCCTGCCATTGGCAGGGACACCCTCAACTAGACCAGCTTGCCCAAAGCCTCATCCAGCCTGGCCTTGAACACCT
>WKFP01015012.1:0-28098 GCA_011057875.1 Pterocles orientalis
CTAAAAAGGGAGTTTGGAGCCTAAAAAGGAGGGTTTGGACCTCCAAAATGAGGCTTGGACCCTAAAATGACCCTTTGGGACCTTAAAACACCCATCAGGGCGGCCACGCTGGAGCCCAGAGCACCAGTGGCCACACACAGGCTGCTGTGGCACACGGGGAGATGGCATCCCAGGGGCAAAGGAAGGCAGCACCTCCATGCCAGCCTGGACTCTCCTCCCTATTGGGCACAGGTGGGACCGTCCCCTCTGCCATGCCACTGCTATTCACACACACATTTGCAAGGGCATCTTTGAACTGAATGTTAGTTAGAACATACTCTATTTTTCACTCTGATAGTCCCTTTCTAGGAGTTCATGTGACACGCTTCATGTTTGTTAAAAAGAGCAATTTTCAGTTATTTTTTGCTTCCATTTTTAATTTATTCCTAGCTTCCCAAAAAAATGCCCTGTTGTTAGACCTTCAGCGATTAAAGATCTGCTCTAATTGTGTTTCAGGATCAAAACTGTAATAGGTGTAATTATGATTTTGCAAAGCAAATAACAATATTTAGTTACACTCCAGCTTTCTCATGAGAATAATACATAATTACCAAAATGTGATATTTTAATTTGATATCTTCACTGTAACATCACATTGAGTTTTTAGCATTACGAAAATTAATGAGCTTTGATTCAAAAATTAACTTGAACTGCAAATAATTAAGCATCTCCATATTTACATGTCCACAGCAATTTGTTACACAAATAGTAGGAACACAGCGTCTATACTTCATCCCTTCATCTTGTCAGTGCAATTCACAGATCCTGAATATCTTTCACAGATACTTAGCACATATAATAGGGGTCTGGCTATGCTATGTGTAGCATTGATTTTATTTTTCAGCTTAAATCATTCATTTGATTAAATAATTTTTTTCCATTTTGGCTGTTCTTTCACAAAACTTAATTATCTTCTAAAATGCCGTGACACTTTATATTAATAGTTTCAGGCACTAGCAAAAGCTGTTTTCAAATTCAGTGCCAAACATGACACAGTTAAACTAGTACCCACTAGAGCAGCTGATGTTATTGTCATGAAAGGCGATAGGATTTCCAGCGCCTAATAACTATAGAACTTCCCAAGAAAATTGTCTTAATGCACAAATACAGGTTTCATGCTTTTTTGCTCAACAAAATATCACTTTCCATTATATATTTTTGTTAGTGAAATGAACACTATTGTCTGAATATAGGGTTTTGCTAAAAGGGAACGAATAAACTGTTCTGATACACTATCTCCCATCTCAGTCGCGAGATCAGCTGCTCTGACAGACCGACCGATCGCGAGGCACAGTGGGGGTTTTCGGTAGATTCCTTCATCAGGAAAACGCGGAGACAGCGGCGAAACCTGACTCCCACCGACAGCTCTCCCTGGAGAGGCTGACTAGCGAGGGAGTTGCCGGGGCAACCGCGGCCACCACCCCTCCCCAGTCCTTAAATTCCTACCGGGAGAAGACAGTCAGCAACACCCTGCAGCAGTAGAGGAGGCAGCTCCTGTAGTGGGACGCTGAACGTCTGCCGGGTCCAGAAGCATCATTAGGCAGCCGTAGGAGCAGAGCGTGCAGGCAGGGTTCCTCTGAGAAGGAGGAACTAAAAGCCAGGAAAAGCACGGACATCCTGCCTGACCCTCCAATCAGAATGGCAGGCACTTGTCTTAGAGCTAAGGCTGTAGCTCTGGCCAAGGGGTTGCACCATCTCCCCCTGCGATGGCCAATGCCTCCACACAGACAAGAGCTTCAGATGGCAGAGGCAACCGTACAGACCTTGGTTTGTGGGAGGTGCCTAAACTGCTCTCCTGGGGTGGGGATGGGAGACAAACCATCCTGCAATAGGAGGGGGCCTAAGATACCGGCTAAGAGACACTGTGATACCAAACACTTGAATGATCATTCCCATGGGGAACAGCAGAGAACTGTTTTCTAGAATTGACACTTCTCGGTTTTGGAAAAAGTTATTTGAAACCCATTTTCCTGACCAGACTTTGTGCCTGACAGAGTATGCCTAAGGAGTGTTAGTTATAAGGCAACTGCTGTGTAACCCAGTAGTTACATGTCTCCTACAAGGGAAGAAGATAAAATGAATTACAGATTCAATTAGCATTAGGGTTACTTGGAAGCTCAAGAAATGCATTTTACAACTCATTACAATGGTCAAGCAGCAACACTAGATCAGGAACATGTTTCTATAAAGCCTTATGAAGAACCTTTATACACGGATTCCCTCAAATCCTTCAAGAACAGGACAGATGCAAAAAGATCTGCCAGGATAATAAATGTTTTTTTATGCCTATATTGTGAGTCCCTGTATATCAGCTTCAGTTACAGTAACAGCTCATTCTCACTTTGTAGATCACTATGTATGAAAACATCTTGAAGTCCTAAGCATGCCCTGAAGGCACAGGACCAGGTCTTCAGGTAATGTAAATCACTGGATACCACCACTGAAACCATAATATTTTAACAGCCAAGATCTGTCTCACCAAGCTCTCCGAGTATCTTAAAAAACCCACATTGCTTGCAGCACTTTACATTTACATATTCCGCCTTAAGGAATCTGGATTCTTAATTCTGAAAATAATTGTTTTTAAGAGATACTTTGCAGGACAGGGTCATTGCATGGAAGGTGAAATGAAAAGAAACAACGATTTTGGGCATATTTCAGAAAATTATTTTCAGAAATATGAAAACAAAGTAGTGTTTAGGTTTAGTTTTTAAATATTAATTTAAACTTAATTTCCCTTTTTATATAAAATTGCTTTAAGACAAAGGTAAGAAAACCAACCAAGGTATCAGACATTGCTGCTATACAGATTTTTTTAAGAAATTAAAATATGTACATATTCTATTGTCAAAAAAAGACCTAATATTATCTAAACAGAATTATCATCATAATTAGGATACATACAGATGTTTCAAAATACTTTGATAGGAAAGGCATTATAGCTATCATTTTTGATAATTTAAATAGCTGCTATTTATTCAGGATAAATGTTACAAATAATTATCCAGCTTTACAAAAGCAGTTGTTAAACTAAAGAAATCTTCACAGAAAATAGTCATACGTCACCAGCCAGAATAAAGGCATATGCAAAGCATGGGAAAGCACAGGGGCTTCATTAGTTATTAATTTGTGGAGTGATGCATGTCTGTGAGAGAAGTGGAAAGACAAGAAGCATCTGTGTGAGACAGGAATGAAAAAGATATGCTAGAGAGAAAGGGTAGAAAACCAAGGATAGAACTAGAATAAGTAATGAAGTTCTGACCTTGAAAAAAGCTTAGTTAGATTCTTAAGCCAAAACTTAGCTTAGGTTAAATATAGTAGATTTTGCATTTTACTTATCAATAAACAGGAAACCATTAAAATATATACTTGCTTCTTTTCTCAATAAAATATCTTTCCCTCCTAATCAACCAAGAGATTACTGTTTTGGCTAACTAGGGTGAGGGGAGAAAAGAAGGAACAGCATACCCTGTAAAATAATAATATTCAGTGGATATGGAACTGTTTTTCCTAGTGGTGAAAAAAACCTTTCTCCAGTACTATGCTTCTTGTTCTGTAACGTATTTTGCATTTTCATTTCAGTCTAGTACGATAAACAGTAGATAGTACAACACTGCCTATTTATCATATTGACAAAGTAGGAGATTTTCTGATACTTTTCTGATACTATTTCTGCTGGTTCTAGTTTTCTAGAATACATTTTTTTACGATGAGGGTGGTGAGACACTGGAACAGGTTGCCCAGAGAGGTCATAGATGCCCCATTGCTGGAAACATTCACGATCAGGTTGGATGGGGCTCTGAGCAACCTGATCTAGCGGAAGGTGTCCCTGCTCACTGTAGGAGGGTCGGACTAGATGGCCTTTAAAGGTCCCTTCCAACACAAACTGTTCTATGATTCTATGACTTTCTTCTGAGAAAGCAGAAACAACCATGCTATTAGGTCTCTATATGAATATTTCACATAATGTCTATTATTTTTTTTTTACTTTTACTAGGAACTCCTTTTTTTTTTCTAGGATATGTTTTACTCCTTAAATCTCCCAATAAAGGAAATAATAATGTAAATTAATTTTACAAGTTATTTTTTCCATTTAAGAATGCTGCTTTGACAAACTAATACTTTAAGCTGTTTGACAAGGATGTAGAATAAAATATTTGAAGGACTAAATATTTAGACCTACCTTTCATCAAGCATAATATGTTTGAATATGATTATTTCAAATTCTTGTATGGGTTCTATTTCTTAACGAAATACAAATAATTTATCAGATATGTTCACTTTGGTTTCTTGCAAACACAAAGCAAATGTCCTTTAGCATTGGTGAATTTTCTGCCAACAATTTCAAATTCAGTGTAGTTTGCAACATAAATTTAGCCAAGGGGACATGTTTTTACTCATATGGCATCATCTCAGAAAGCAAACCCAGGAACATACCACATATAGCTGGATCAAACATTCTAGCTCAAAAAATCTTTCAAGTGAGCCCATGCTTTCGATGTTCCCCAGATAAACTCCACTGAAAGCTTTTATTACCCCTTTCAGATAAATTAATTGGTTTGTACACTCCTGTATTTTGTTTGGTCTCCTTTTTTACAAATTATCCCAAATTCAGATGTGGAGGACTTGGCTGCAATTCAGTCCTTGTACTTACCTTAAGGGTGAAAAAAAGTTGGAGACTTAGAAGAGAAAAATCACAGATTCAGGCTTACAAGTGATGCTGATTCTTCACTGTATTGTCAGGAGTATGAGATGCATGGAAAGCTACTAGCTATTTACCTAGCAATTTAGCTAAGCACAACATGCTGCATGACTACCATCTCATCTGAAAATAATTGGCTCATTAAACAAAACTATTTCAACTTGTTCATGTTACCAAAGTCAAGAACAAGCACAAATATGAGCTTTGATGAATACATATGTATTTATTTTTTACAAGGAGGGTTGATTCAACCAACCATTTTTATTGTTAGCAATCAGTTATTTTTCAGCAACCTTTTTATGTCTTAAACAAAACAGACGCTTTATCAAAATGACTGGCATTTCCTGCCCCTCTTTACCTAGTCTCATGGCAAGTCAGAGGGAGTGTATTCTACCTCGTTAACTCAATCTGTGCTTTTTTGGTCATCTGGCTTTCAAAAGACTGTCTGCTAACACACTGGCCTCACCCACTGTGTTTTCTGTGAAAATCAATTTATTACTTGGCATGTTTGTCTGACAATCAGGTAATAAAGTAATATTTGGAGAAAAGTCTGTGGTGGGATAAGAATATCTCTCTTCTAGCTGAGAGCTGCATAATTGATTAGGAGGAATAAATGAAACACAGAAATCCCCTTCTATTCAGCTCTGGCATTTGAGTTACAGTATGTCACCTGGACATCAGCAGGGGAAATTGGTTCCATATTCAGTAATCTATACTTTTATTTGCTAGGGATGGATGCAGCAATCTGTCTTCCCTTCCTCCACCCTCCCCTGACAAATCAGGCACACATACCTACAGGTGTTAAATACAATGACTGCAGTTGTTGTATTTCCAAAATATGTCTGATTATGTATATGAGATGCCCAAAGCAACCGGAAGAGACAGAAAATCAGGTTAGAATGAAAACTCCCTAAATGGGATTCTATGTGTATACAATCAACCCAAGTGATAGTCTGTGATCCAGTTAGCCTTGTTTATAGCACCACTGAACCTCGGTAAGGGCATAAATTCACTAGTACTTCCATAATGACCTTTAAATTTACCTAAGATTCCATGCTTCACTGCAGATGGCACCTATTCCCCTTCTAAACTCTAGAGTAATCAATGTTTCCCTAGAAAGACACCTAAACATTGCTTAAAATCTGCCTGAACATCCCAAAACACAGTGTTCTTACAGTTGTAGGAGTGGTGAGTAACAAGTCGAAGGAGAAAGACTAAAAAGATCAGAGTGGCAGAGGGGTGAATGGGCAGCAGGTAAGAACTAACTGTGATGCACTGTCCAGATCAAGTAGATGATGCAATGCTTACATGCAGATAGAAGAGCTGGTGGAATGTGTGGGTGTAGGAAAATGATGACAGAGTAGAAACAAGGAAAGAAATCCGTCTGCAGCAGGGATACATGTACCAGACCTGAATCAGATACAGACAAGTCAAGTTGAAAAAGCTCTGGTCAAAGCCTCAGTGTTAACTACTCCTTAGCAAAATTTCCCTGCATCTCTAACTGTGAAGGTGCCTCCGAAAACTGCTTATAACTAATAGACAATAGTTGTATTTCCTTTGTGTATATAAATCTACAACAACAGCACTAGTTATGTTGGCACCACACTTCAGAATAGGGGAGGCAGAGCTGATGCTGTCATATTCAACACAAATGCAAGCATTTTGTTATTGCTGAAGGGAAATCCACTTCTATTGCTTGTGTTTGGTCTTCCATTTGGTTGCTAATTCTATGCCTTGTGTTTGGGTTAACAGTTTATTGCTTCCGTTTGGCCCAATACACACTGGTCTTGAGGCTTGGTTACAACTGGGTAGCAAAACACTGTTCTGGAAGAAGGACTGCTCTGCTGGATGCACAAAACCATCTACGTGACTGATTCCTTGCTCAGCAGTGTAGCCCCTCTGCAAAGTTTCAACAGCCATCCTCACTGATTTATTCTGCTTGCTGATGAGGTCCATGCTAACCCAGAAGTCATGGATCAAACACAGAACACACCTCAAAAGCAAATTGTTTGAAGGGATACCTACAGCAATTATCAGAGCAGACAGCTTGGCTCCAGTACATACTAGGTCAGCTATAGCAAATATGCTTGGGATATACTGGCAAGATGAGAAAGAGCTCTGAACTCAACTGGTAGACGGATGAAGAAACAGTCGTTAAAGGTAGGTAGGTCGATGGCTTTAGATAGGATTTCCAAAGATGAGCTTATGTCTATACTTTATCATAAAAAAGCACAATAAAACACTTTTTCCTATGCCAGTATTTGGGAAGACTGAACTCCCCTCTGCAACTGAGTGGGACGTTTTCCATGCCTGGAAGACCATCTAAATATCACTCTCACTCACCATCTGACTGGTCAGCCCTCTGCCTGGCTAGCTACCTGGAGAGTGCTTCTGGGAACCTCTCACTTTCATGCCTGAATGTTTCTGGGATCATTTTCAGCATATCTGAAGGTTACTTAAATCACTTTCACAGTTAACATAAAAATACAGTTACAGATAAAATACAGATAATAAGCCCTCCTTCTGTCCTGGGGGCCCAACATTTCAGTAAAGCGCTGCTTAAACCAGGCAACATGCCAGACTGAAACCCAGAATTGTAGGGTATATAAATATTTTTTTGAAAAAATAAAGTTTTTGAGTCTGATACAAACCTACAACACTTGTACATAGACCCTAGGGTCAACACTTCAAAAAAAGCCTCTGCAGTCTAGAGGTAAATCCCAAACTCAGTTAACTGGCTTTCAGAGATAACTAAGCCCCCACTGAATTCAGTCAGGATGTTCATGGGAAAACTCACCCAATTAAGAGCTGGAATACAAAGCTAGAATTCCAGCTTTAGGCACCTTTTTTTAAACCTTAGCTTAAAATATGTTCCATGTAGTTCTGCTCTTGGGGGGTCACATACTCTACATGACATTTTCTCCAGTCTTTTGAAGCTGTGTTTCACTGCCTGTTTTCCCACGCAAGACAGATGTTTTGATAAGCAAATGTGGGATTATTACATTTGTATTTTTAATTCTAGAAATCAGTTAACAAAACCACTATTTGCAGGTGATATTAAGCACACTCTACCTTTTCCCAAGTGAATTTCTTTCAGTAAATTTTAGTAAGGCACTGTTTATTCACTGACCTGTCTACTTCCAGTATTCTGTAGCTGTCATTTCAGCTTCTTACAGTACAAGCTGCCGTGATTTTCATTCAATGCACTTGAATGCAGAACTCTCAACCCTTTCCTGTCTGGATTTTTTTTTCACTTTAGCCTTTTTTTTTTTTTTTTTAAACACACACATAGGAGGACATAGGAGGTAGGGTGTAAATGGATGTACTTGGGAGACTGGGAAAAAAGTGAGCATTTGAATATATGACTGCTCTATAATTGAAGGAATAACACTGCTCAGGAACAGATACATCACCCAAGTTGTTTGTTTAAGTCATTATTTCCAAACTTTTCTTGTATTTACCACCAGTGAAAAACAGCAGAGATTATATTCAATGTGTTAGATTAGAAAACTACTCCAGTTACAGCTTCAGTGATTACAGGAACTCCACCCCACCTCCATATTACAGAATAGGTGAAAAAATTAATTCTCAAAGGAATTAAGCTTAAAGCCACATATTATTGAATTCACTTCTGTTATTCCTTTCAAGTCAGTATGAAAGCTTAGTACGCTTATCTGATTTTAATATCATTAGAAAGTAGGGGAATCAGGCTTTCAGATGTTAGCAGTGGGGAAGAGAGAAAAAAAGAAATACTTGTCTTTAATCTATGCATACATATGCTACTACTATCAGCGGCACTAAGAGTTAAATGGTAGTCCGTACCCATAAACGCAGGACAAAACCAGACATTTTGAATGATATTCAATATCCAGGAGAAACGTGCACCAGTTGAAGAACTTGTACAGGCCAGTCTTCTGATTTTAAGGGTTAGGAACATTCATCAGAAATGTCAGCAACCAACGCAGGTCTATGAGATGAAATCATACGCAGAGCTTCCTGCATTTCTAGATTACTACTGTCCGTTTTTATCTCCCCTGTCCTTTTTTTATCATTCCTATTCATGGCTGCTAGTCTGTCTGAATGTGGGCGGCAGCGATACTGTGGGAATCAAGTTACATCTCTCTGCTGAAAAAGAAAATGGCGTGAAGGCACCAAAAGAGCAGAAATCTCCACTGGCTGATTACAGCTGGGCAAATACCTGTATTGGTACTCATCACTGTATCAGGGCAAAAAATACCCACATATTATAACCTGAATTTTCAAAAGTATTTAGATGATGGAACTTACGATACTTTCAAAATCTGGGGCTCATAGACAAGTATAAAAAGATGGTCTTTGACAGCAAGGCAGCCTCTGCTGACTATTTGGTTCTTTTTACATTTTATGGAAACTTTTACCCTGTTTTGGTGTAGGTGAGAAGTAAAACAGACACGGAAACAGGTTCAAAGGTTTCCCCATACCTCTTAAGAACAGCGACTTTAAAAAATTATGTCTTTTTTTTAAGGTATAAGAATAAAACCCATATGCATACATACTCTGTAACATATATTAGAAATACATATTGCATACATACATTTAGCTATATAATATATTCATGAATCTTCTAAAAAAAGTATATTAAAATTCCTTTAAAACTTGTTTAAAATTTTTTTAACTTGTTTAAAATTAAGTTTTAAAACTTGCGTTTAACTGGAGCAAGAGACCTGTGATTGTGTTTCCATGTATGTCACATAGTCTGTAACATTCAGGAACTCCCAAAAAAAGGCATTTTCTGAAGTGAGCGGTGGTAGTAAGTTCCTAAAATTGTGAACACCAACTGTGACAAGCAATGCACCCAGTTTCAGAAGTACTTATGGTCTCTAATGGTACCAAAAGGCCTGAAGGCATCAGAGTGAATAGAAGTGACACACTTTAAATTATTTTCTTGGGTTTTCTATATGTAAACATGAAAATAATTATGCTTAATTACTTTGGAAAGGAAGTTCATGGTGAGCCTCCTATTTTACTCAGGCAAATTGAGATGAAAGCATAGCATACTTTTAAAGAGATGGATACACGGAAATGTTCCCTATTGTTTGACAATAACGTATGAAGTAGAGGTGCTTTCAAATTCTAAGCCAAATAAAGAGTTGCCAGTATCATAGGTTCTTTAAACTTCCTGTTTGTGTTAGTATTAGGCCATAGTGAAACTTTTCCATTAGCCTGTGCTCCACAGATTCTAATCCTGCTGCTGAATCAGTTGTAGATCTAACGTTGTAAGAAACAATTATTTCATGCTAGGTCTTTACAGGAACAAACAATCAGTACATGCTCAAGGCCAAATTAAATATTTATTAATGAATTATAACAAAGTAATTAGTGTCAAATTAGAATATACTGGAGATTTGATTAATAGTTAATTGTCTTTACTCACCTGGGAGTCTGTTGTTTCTATATTCTCTGTCAAGATAAAAATACAAGAGGAAAAAAATTGTACATTGCACTGGAATGATACGTAATTTTTGAAGGTTTCCATCAATTAAAATCTAAGAAAAGATACCTACATATAAATGAAAAAATGTATGTATTTTACTAGCAAACCTAAAAGTTGCATCCTAGTTTAAAGATTCAGTCCTTCAAAACCATAATATATATTATTGGTTCTTTAGTAAATGTGATCACAGGATCACACCAATGAGTAGTCTCACCTAGCTTCTGGATTGCTATAGCTAAATATCTTACCTAGTTTAATGGGAACAGGAGTTTAACTAACTAGTTTAGACTAGGCTTTTGAACTGATATGAGGTTAAATAAAGACCTAAAACTCAAAAGCCATTTATGTCAACAGCTTATGGGGAAAGGTAGCATGAATTTAGAAGGGAGGGGTAAGATAACATTAATTTAGAAAATGACAAGTCATCACAAAAACTCAATAAATGTGAGTCACATATTGTACAACTCAGCAAGCATAGCAATGAAAATATGAATCTGTCTTTGACAAACATCTGTAGTCAAAAAGTCTAATTCTCTGGGAATGCCCTAGACTTGAATTTAGCTCTTAGTTATAGAAAATTAGGATTTGAGACTTAGTTTGATAAGATCAGATTTTAACTCCTGCTCCCTCCCCTTTGAATTCATCTAGTGAAAATCAAGAGAAAGAAAACAGTTAACGAGTGCTGATGAGCTACACATAACCAGTAAGAAGAAAACAAGCAAAGCAGGCTAATCACTCACTCATTCTATTTTTTTCAGGTAAAGTGATGAATCATTTCATCCCTCATGTGGTACCAAAAGGCATTATAGATTCAAAATATCTGCACAGTCAATAGACGTGCTTGTCCTGCTCTTGAGCCAGAACAATTAAAAAATACAACATGCAGGTAGTGCCTATGTCCCCACATCATTTTCTATTATGAAAAAACAGTCCAACAGTAGAGTGGACTGAACAGGAAGTGGCAAGATAGTGCACATCGTGTAGAAGTTACTGCTTTCAGAAACTTCACTATAGACTAAAGATTTAAATGGAGGATGCTACGGGTAACCCATTTTTAGTTCTTTCCTTTGGTCTTAGCCTCATGGGAAAGTCCATGAAAAAATATACAAAAACACAGATGAAGATGCGCAATATATTTTTGGTAGTACCCACCTTGAGATCAGTTTTGTCATATCTTAGTACTTGCCTGTTCAGAGACTTTAAGAAGCTTTTGGCAGTTCTCATTAAAGATAAGAGCTGCATCTCTTGAGATTTCTGTGTCTTCTTTTGTACTAGAGTACCTTTTAATATGGCTGGATTTACCAAAATATATGCATAAGATAACATGTCAAAACTGACATTTTAGTCAATAAATACTTTCACTCAAAGTTTGTGGATAGAAGAAGGAATACTGGTATTTACTGCTGGAAAATCATTTGCGCAGTCACCGTTTAGACCAGTACTGAATGGGTTAGGAACAAGAGCAAAAAAATGAACACTTTTTTTTTTGTCAGCTGATATGAGTGTAACTCTTCACTCACATCTGTAACTATTCACATCATATGCTTGAGTCCTCAAAAAAAGGTGTAAATCCAAATGACACTTTGGATTTACTGTGTCAAAAGCACAGAGTGACTTAGCTTCACATTAGGCATGGTGAGCATCTAAACCTCAGGAACATGAATCTACCAGCCCTACCCATGTCAAGAAAGGAAGGAGTACCATCTATTCATTCACGTAGATACTAAATTTGACAGAGAATTTTAATTAAAGAGCGTTTCTAAAAAAACAAATGCTAAATGAATGGTCAGTTCCCCCTCTTCTTTGTAGCAGCATACAAGAATAAGCTCTCAGAAACGTATTTTTACAGGTGAGAGGTATTAAATACACTTTCAAATTCAGAACTTAAATCTTTGGGGAAATTTCTATTTGCAATCAGATCTCATTGAAGTAAGTACTGGGAGATGTTTAGCACCACTGAAAATTAGGATATTTATCCAAGTACCTAATTCCAAACAACCATTCTTGCAGACCTTTGACAAATATAAATGCTCAAAACATTTGAGTTTGGTCCGTTCATGGACAATAGAATTGAGATGGAAGGAAACAAGATAAATGTCATTCACAACATTTTGTGTAGCAGAAATTCTGCTGTATGAATGACCAGCTTAAAAAAAAATAAATGAGGTCAGGGAGGTTTGAATGCAAATTTATGCTTTATATTTTGTAATTGTATTACATTTCTGGGAACAAGAAGATAACAAAGCAACAAGCTTCTCTCTCAGCTTTTCTCTGATCCAAATTAAGTTTCCAAATAAGTGTCAGAAACAAAGGACAGTTTCATATATGCTTGAACTTGTACGAAGTTATCCCGCTATTGCCATCTTGTGGATGACCCACAGCATGAGCCTGCTTATTTTGCTTCTCTCATGACTTCTGGAGAAATGTTTTCTGATACTCTAGATTGCCATGGTAGTCCACTACCTGAAAGTTTTAAAATAAATTTCTTTCAAGTCAAAAGAATTTACTTTATTAATTTAAATGAACCAATTAAAGAAAAATACACTTGGTTCAATAAATGATGGGTGACTTTTTCCAAGTAAGATACTGAACATGACTAGGATGGAAATTGAATTGTAATAAACAGTAACTGTTCTATAAAAGTGGCTTTAATTACATTCATACAGTTCCCTTTTTATTAGAGAACTGAATTTATCTGAAGAAGAATGATCTATTGTTTAAGGCATAAGGCTTACGTAAATTACAAAATCAATGTCACAAAGCCTTGATGATAATAGTTTTAAATATAAATGCGTAACAGATTGTGTAAAATTCAGATACCATGGCATTTGATGGTAGGAACCATATAATACAGAAAAAAGCTTTCCAGAAATAACATGAACTTATTACTTTTGTTCTCACATAAAATATTCTTATTAAAATGAAATATAGCTAGACTTACCCCCCTCCCCCCCGCATAAGAGACCCAAAGCCAAGCGATTACATGACATAATTAGGAATTCCCAAGTTTAAAAAGATTTGTATGCCTAAGATGTCAAAGACTTTGCTTTTAGGTTCCATTTCACGAGTCTAGAACTTTCAAAAAAAAAAGAATTTAACTAATGGTAAATCAGTTGTCAGAACACAGCATTTCACCCTCCCACTGTGACAAGAACTGCAATAGAAATACCATAGATACCATTGCACAGTCATTTGCAAACAGATACCATTGCATTCTGCCTGCTTTATTCCAGATGCTTTGCAAGTTGCTTCCAACGCACAGTGGAAGCTATGATAGCTTTGGCACTGCATTCGGTTAGTGAAGTGTGCTTAAACATACTGTTACGCTGCTGCAGCTACACTTGTTGCAGATGAGAATGATTCTATGTCTACCAGTGAAAATATCCCGTCAACGTCCCAATGGCCCCTCTCATACACATATGGCATCTACACAGACCATATTAAAAATATTTTTTATTCATGGAAATAGTCATGCTACTAACATCATCTAAAATCTGCAAGGTTTGATGCTAGTTGATGAATCAAGCCTTCTTGGCCCAATTCAATTATGTTTGACACACACACAGAATATTGCCTCACTGCTATGCCCCTTGGACTTTTTTTTTTTTATATTGTGCATCACCATAATACCTCCATATTAATTTAAGTTTATTCTCCTCCTTGAAACGTATTTTCAGTATCAATTCAATGCAAGAAGTGTTTAAAGATTTTTGAAAAGTGTTTTCAGCTGGATCCAGTCTAGTCTGCCTGCTTGTTTAGAAAGCAGCTCCCAGATTTTATAACCAGAAAAAAATCATACTCCATTGAAAAAAATATTCCTTTAGTCAGTTTTCCCTAGGTTTTGGGTTTCTTATAAACAACAACATTGTGCAAAATGATAGGTATGATAACAAGCCTTTGGCTTTTACACCACAGCAGAATTTCGACTTCAAAGAAAACCATGTCCTTTGTCAAGGTGGACCCCATTGGTACAAAATGAAAGAAGACATTAAAGTACAACAGCTTTTATAAATGCTTAAAACACAGCCTGGCAGAAATAAGACAGTAGAAAGATTCAACAGACAGAAAAAATCTGACTTTAAAAAAACCTCAAGAAAAAAATATCAAAAAGACAACACCTTTTAAGGAGTCAGAGTATGTATTTTGTCAGCCATTTTCTAGTAAATGGAAAAGGTTCCATCATTAAAAATAAATGACAATTGCAGGTTTTTTTAATATGGATTTCCCTACATAGTAATTTCTAAATTTCAAACTGTGAGTAGATGATTACTTAGTGCCTCTCTACACAAACTCTATGGGCTTGCAAAACACTATTCATGGAAAGGAGGACTAATATTAAATCCTTTTAAGTCAACAGAAAGCTTCTGTTTACTTGAAAAGCATACAACAACATTGCTATCAGAATTAGAGGATTTAAAACATTCCTAAGTGAGCCTCTCAAATGTGCTTCCGCATTTGGACAGAGGGAGTTACAAAGAAGGTGGGCAAGTCATGGGGTAACTGACTGAATCACTTCCATAATAACTGGTACATAAAGGTCTTCAGTAATTATTCATGCTATATAGAGTAGTTCATATTTCTGTCCTAGTCTAGTGTTATACATTGAACTTATGCATTTGAAAGATTCCTGATAGAAGGGGTATCTGAAGATGTAGAACAGATACGAAGCTGGACACTAAGTTTAAAAATAAAAACAATCTACAAAGAAAATACAAATTGACCTGCCTTCTATTAGTAAAGAAATCATGGTCACAAACTCCTGATCTCCTAAACCTCACCTAAAGCAGCTCCTGAAGCTCAAGGTTTAGGAATACATTATAAACTGCCAGATTCAATCATCAATTAACATGGCCATCTATAGGGTCATCACATTTTGCCACCTGGCACTCTGTAACATTATCCTTGGGCATTTGGAGCTCTTGCTAGCCCACTGACATTGTAATTAATATTCACAAAGCTTCACTTGCCCTTCAGACCCGCTGCTACATTTCACTAACTGAGGGTGTAAACAACATCCTAGACACAAGTTAGTGAATGTAAAATAGCTCTGTGATAGAATATCAATTTTTTTTAACTGATACTTTTGGTTAAAACAAATATTTAAATTTTGTCTGAAAATACTAATTTAATTGGACTTCGTATAAAGATATTTAAAGACTCCCGAGATACTACAGGCAAGCTTGAAACTGACATGAAAGTTCAAGTTCACAATATTTTACACGATGCCTTTTATTTCATGTAAAAAAATGATTTTATCTTCTGAAAGTAAATGATTAAAGGGGGAGCTTGCAGCAACTTTTAAAGTTGTTTTACACTTCCTGCTATAAAAAGTTATCACAATTCATTAAGATTATGGCTTACTATGTGAAAGTAACAAAGATGTCTCTTCACAATAGACCTTTGAAATACGGCAAGCAACAGCATTTTGTTTTAGAAAGGTGCCTTTCTGTCATCTCTTGTAATTACACTCTGGTTAAACTGAGTCGCATGCTATTTGTCTCTTTCTCTCTTTGGGGTAATGGCTTTTATGTTTGATGTCACATAATGCAGTTAGACCTGTGTAACAAAATGGACAGAGACAACCGACAGAGGACAAACCTGCTGTATGTACTGGACTGGTTAATTCCCATGGGGGTCAGCAGAAAAAAATATTAGGAAAACATATGTACAATTTATATTGCCAAGCCAAACACACCATAATTAAGAAGTAACAAACATAAATGCATATTTATAATCTTTAATATATTTCCTTGCCTGTATAACCATTAATTGCCTGTAAGACATTAATTATCTGATTGATGCCTATTCTCCACCCCCTACTCCCCACCTCTCTGTATCTCTACCACATAACTTCTGTATTTCTTTAGAGGTCTAGATCCCATCAAATGATAGCAACATGCATTTAACATGAACACTGATGATTTCAGCTGCAGGACTCTTTTGGCATGAATGAACTACAAAATTGACTTTTAGAACTCTGAACAAGATGCCTAAAGTAATTTTTGTTTTCTGATGGAATTTTAAAAATTTTGATGTTTCAAGAATTCAGAATACAAGTAGATTTCATGGAAATACTGAGTTTTATTACAGATTATTAGAACAATTGAAAGGTCTTGCAGTACAGAAATTCTTGGGAACTTCTTGGTGAAGTACCCACTGACTGGAAAAGAGGAAACAAAATCCCCATTTCTAAAAAGGGAAAAAAGCAAGACTCGAGGAATTACAGGCCAGTCAGTTTCACCTGGCAAGATCATGGAGCAGATCCTCCAGGGGGGTTGGAACAGGATCTTGAAGGTCCCTTCCAGCCCAAATCATTTTATTATCCTATGATACAGAAGCAACTGTTCTATTCAAATGAGAAACACTTGTGTACAGTTTAATAAAAAGCATCTCTCATAAAGATTATGTCCTACATATTGTGGGAATTCTGTCACCATAGACAACCTAGATTAATTGTAATAAACAGAAATTGTCACTAAAGCTCTCAGCTTATGCCATCTAATATTGTGTGAATAAATTTCATTTTCTAATATCATGAAACAGCCAAGAGTATAATAAATCATCTACCTAAGTCCTTTGAGAATTTTTGCATAATTTACCAAAACAAATTGATTTTAGCAGAAAAGCTACTAATTTACATGGGGAAGAATGGTTTTCTTACTGTGATGAATTTAATTTCAATTTCCCTGTTTACATGAATTCACTCCAGCAATTCATCACTGTTCGAATTAAACTACAACCATGTTTTAGTTGAGCAGGCACATAACTTACACCTGAATGACAATAAACTGCCTTTGAAACGTAAGATGTGAAATTTGCAGAAGATATCTAGTGAAAATCATTGGAAAGGCCACACTGCCTATCAAAAATATAAACAATAAGATGCTGCAAAACAATATTAAACATCTAGAGAATTTTATTCTTAAGATTGGTTGTCAACATTACATTTCTGAAGTCTAATCTTTCATAAGTTTTTGTTCTATAACAGGATACTTCCTCATGAAAGAACAGGGGTGTAAAGGAGAACTCATAAAATGTGTAGGTTTAAATTAGAACAGAATGAACTCTCTCTTCAGATTTTTAAAATGAGTCATACATCCAAATGCTCAGAATATACATGATATGGGAATGAATTATCTTTCACAGTCAGTTCAAGCTGGTTCAACTTGGACTGAAAAGTAAAATATTACCGGCAACCCAAAGGAATTTTTTCAAAAATAAAGAAATTCAATTCCAAAAGGAATTAATGTGTAGGTTCATGTCCGTAGTCCAGAATAAGATAACCCAGTGGCTACTGAGAATCCAAAGTGAGTGAATTTAAAAATCTGGAAATCAGTGAAAAAATTAGCTGTTCACTTTAGTGACTACTGCTATCAAGAAGGTGGCTCATCTCCTGAGGTTACTTCAGAGCTGGGCTTCAGTCAGCTTTGTTCAAAGATGCTAACAGGACAGAATATGGGAAAAACTTTTCAAAATTGTTTTTTTGTCAGTTCATTCCATTTTTCATTCATGTATTAGATCTGTGTTCTCTGCCTCAAACCACAGCTGACACATTATAATAATTTGTAAATGTAATTTTCTAAGATATTGAGGTTTACACGATGTGTGAATGTGCCTTTCTTCAAACACAGCAGTTCTTGACACTTTACTCAATTTTAGAAAAATCTGACAAGAGAAACAGATGACTCAAAGACTTCTGGTGCTAAAACTTTTGTGAAAATAGGAAAGAAGAAAGAGTACTATCAGTGGTCTTACTGATGAAAAAAATGAATACAAGTATACAACACAAGATGTAGGTAAGCACTAAGATGTTCCGTCAAGAAAGCCTTAAAAGACTCGTGTGCCTTCTCAGGTAGAAAAATCAAACAAAGACTTTCAGAATATGTAGAAATCCAGGGTAGAAAGAACAGTAGCTAAAAATGAACCCATTCCTTCCTACCTCTTGGTCAGCTAATTGTATCAGATCCATTGTTCTCCAACAAACACATCTGTAGGAAACTAAATAGTAAAGGGTGTTGCCTTGTTTGCCTGCTGAGCTAAAGACAGTTGGTTACATTTTAAGCCATATTAGTTCCTGGGACTTGTGCCCATGGATCTTTCAGGAATATAATTCTGCAACAGAGGAAGACAGATCCAGAAATTTACAGGAATGGAATTGGGGTCAGCCATACAGACTGGTTAATTTTTACATTTTCATCTCCCTTCATCCTAGGTTGTCCATTAGGATAAGAAACAGAATACACATTGTCATGATCAAGAATTGATTTATCAGAAGGCCATTCACCTCATTATTTATAAATTTATACCCAGGTTAAATTACAATAATGCAAAAACTGTTAGCTAGATAATGACAAGTCTTATAATGCAAGTCTTTCCCACCATATATGAAGTATTTGAAAGGAGAGCTGCTACTCACTCTGTTGAGCACACAACATGGAAAAGAATTTCACAGAAAGTAACTTGTTTCTCAGAGGGAAAAAGACACTGAAGATATTTATAGGGTATCTGGTTAGTTCCTTTCGGTATCATTGAATAGGATGACGCTGTAGCAGCCTGTATTTACTTAATGCTGAACCTGTGAAGAATCCATCATTTGCATATTCTTCTCAAAAGCACCAGATGCACATTCTTAAATTAATAAATGGCACTGATAAGACTTGATTCTTTTAATGAAAAGAGAAACATATTATATGGTACAGACTGTGCCTATACTTCAGTTTGCAGACTTTTATACACTTTATATGCTCAAAACTCTATAAATGTTCTTGGAATAAGAAGAAGGGAAGTTGAAACCTCACTTGAAAATGCACTTGTTTGCTTGTGGAGTCTATGTACATTCAACAACTTTTGATTTACGTTACGTTTAATTATTCTAAATAAAAGTATTCTAAGTAAATACTAGAGACAGAAGAATAATTTGTACCTCCAACCACCCACTCTACCTCATCCTTGCAAGATTCATATCTGTGCACTGCATGCAGTGGTTGAAAACTACTACTTCACTGGAAATTTTCCTTTTTGTAGGTTTTAACAGTGCCAACTGCAAACTTGAGTGGTTCCCTTGATTTTTTTGAGCCAGTTCAGGCGGAGTTTTTTGGCCATGTAACTAGATGGCAAGATTTTCGGGGGGTCAGATTTTTGTTCTTTGCTTATGGCATGTAGTACAATAGAGTTTTGGAACACTGAGATGCTTCTACAATGCACCCAAACTAATTCTTAATTAGAGACAGGTTGTTAAGTCTCCTGAGAACATGTACCATACTTCCCAACTAAATCTTTCTGTCCTTTCCTTGCTTCTATTTTTAGTTCTCTTGATATTCCTAATAATCTGTTATGGATCTTTTACTATCTTATTGTATCACTATCAGGTTTGGGTTTGTTTGTTTGTTCGTTTTTCTTTTCATTCTGACTCTTAAGATCACATCTTGCTTCCTGTATGGAAACTTCCAAAATACATAATTTTTTTGTTGCACTTTCATGCCTACTTCAAATATCATAAGCCTTACTATGCTAGAAGACATGAATGTCCTGAAACCATTGTACTGCTTTCTTTGTAGATTAGACTTTTTCCTGTATTTTTTTTTCTAAAAACAAATATTTCAAAAATGAGAAGCAGAAGGAACAGAAAGGAGAAAGGATGAAGAAACTACTCTGTTAAGGAAGCTCAACACAACCTCAAGACCCTTGTAGAATGCAATCCTTTTAAACCCAGTCTTTTATGCTATTGATTATGCAGGCTGCGTCTTCCTTTTACTATTTTCCTCCCACAGAGTGATTTGGAACTATACGGTCTGTGGCATGGAACTGTCAAGTCATGTCCATGGCAAGGAAGCATGACACCCAAAAGTAGAACTTCCTTATCAAGAAACTGAGCTTTCCTTTAATTAGAAAAGCAACTCTCTAAGCATTAGATTCTAATACCTCAAGTCTTAGCAAGTAGAGGCAAAACTCAGTACAACAGGGCCAAATGGCAAAAGAACTACAAACTTTCTGCACAGTCTCATTTTGACAACTCCATAAACTTATAACAAAGTTAGAGCAATAAAACAATGGAGTTCTTTTTTAGGGTTGTGGGTTGTTTTTTTTTTAATGTTTAGTTCACTGCAGAAAAAAGGTGGACCTGTGAGAATATTTCCTTCCCTCTACATAGCAGGTTACACCCCTTCATGATATACTAAGCACACATCACCAGCAAAGACTGCTTGCAGTCTCAGCAGCAACATACACTTGAAATCTGTTTGGTTTATGGGAAAATGCTTAAGACTGAAGTAAAATTTTCTAAATCATGAACTGTTAACTTCAACAGTCATGTTCTTTGCTACATCTTGAATTCATCCTAAATGGATGCATTGTTGCTACAGCTTTCATCACCAGCTCCTACAGTAATCTTTCTGTTTAATGATCCTGACTTAAAAGTCGTTACAGTTAACAACTACTGATATTTTACTTTCAGCATTTTTGCATTCAGAACTGCTTAAATGAAACAGTTCAATCTTCTAAGTGACAATAATAGTTCTCATTATACCAACCTGCAGGACTTCCATTCTGCTACATTTTGACATATTATAGCCTACCCTACTAAAATTATTAGCATAGTATTAAAAATAAATTTAATCTTTGTCAGAAAGCTCATCAAATATTAATTTTTTTTGTTTGGAAACGTAACTGTTTCTTCCTGGGAAACACTCTACCCATGTTGGACATGGGCTACAGTTTAGCTTACAGTCTAAAGGCCCGACTTGATCATTCAGTTATTGAAAGTAAGTACAACAGCGTACTAAAACTGCCAATTGCTAGACCACTTCAGGAACACTACAGTCCACACTGTCTTTTTGGAAGCTCTGGGCAGCCTTTCAAATCAGTACTTTAAAAAAATGCTGTTAACACTGTAACATTTAAAAGTCTCAACCTAAGTGATTTCTAAGTTTCTAAGAAGTAATTAATTTTAATTCTGTTTACAGCATATTGATACAAAAGGTGATGCCCCCAACATTACTAATAGATTAAAAACTTTTGGGGGGGAGAAGGCAGGAGTAGGCATTTCTGCTTATATTTTCATTACAGTAACAGATACTCCTTTCGGGAAGAGAACTGTGAAAATAGCAATAATACAGGAAAATATTCAGAATGTTAATTCCTGTAAGATATTTTAACATTGCTAAGGAGGCAGAATATTCCCAGTAGTCACCTCTTTTGCATCTGCACTAGGTGAGAAAAATCAGAATCATGCACATTACAATAGCAATCATTCTAAGAGCTGGGAGGAGAAGTCACTTCTTCTCACCCTTACAGGTAAATATTGTAATAGTTCTCTACCTACATAACGAAAGTCTGGAAGTTGCTCTTCACTTGCTTTCTTATGGCTTAAGAACTTTACCATCAGATAACTCTTGCTTTTCACAATCTACATCACCTTGTGCACAGATGTCACTACCAGTAACTCTATGCTCCTTTCTAACCACTGAAGCTTCAGAGTGCTTTCTGACTGATGGTTCAAATGATCTAGAGGTCATCTCACATCCTCCTGTGGTCATGAACCTTATTGTCATATGCAATCACTGAGTCCACTGTTTCATTCCCAATGTCAGTGATTAGGATTGGGTTTTAAAGGTCTGCAGCACTGCTCAGAAGCCCCTTATGAGAAAATCCTAAAAGCAATTTTGGACTCAAGCAGACTGGTATCAGATACACGTGTAAAAGCTACACCACTAACTGCACCATGGTCTTTCTCCACTGGTGGCATCTACAATGGCTGATGACCTTACAATACCCATCATAAGAGAATGAAAAGACCAATTAGCATCTGAGGTAGCAAAATACTGGAAATCACAAGCTTCATCCCACCTGTCAGCAACTGTTTACAGAAGCTAGTGTTACACGTGAGAAACCATAGAGTGGTTCAGCACACTTCATGAAGCCTAGATTGGTCAGTTTGTGCAAACCCTGTCATTCCTTTATGGAGTAATTCATACTGCCATGAAGCACTGAAGGATCCGTCAAATACAGGACCCGTGATTGAGCAGAGAAAGATAAGAGATGTCTTTCCTTTTCACCGTGTCTGTGAGGCATAGTGACAACTTGACCAAAAATTAACACAGAGCTGAGCATAATAGAAAACAGATTTGCACTTTAAGATCGGTTAGCATAGTAACAAGTTTAGTATATGTACTTTAGTACAGTCAGAAGCATAAAAGAAGCTGTTAAAGCTTTGCATTTTCAGACTTCTGTCTTGAGAATCAGATAGGACACAGAGAGCAAAAGTAGGCAACAGGATTTAGGCTGTCTTGGCTTAAAAGATCAGCAAGGTAACGGGAGGAAAATCAAGGTTAAACCCTTAACTGAAAAATAAAATCTTGTAAACAAAGTCAGTAGAGTTGTGAAAGGGAACCGGCTATGTTACAGTAACCGCGAGAACACAGACTCCTGGCTATTAAGCTTTGGACTGTGTGTTTGCTTCTATTTATTTATGAATTTCTAAAGCATAGTTCACTGAGCACTTCAATAGCCCACTTCTCGGGTTAAATTAAAAACAAAATATTCAAAAGAGCAACGCCACTGAAAGTGATGATATCAAACAGCCTTCAGTAATAGGAGGGAAATACACAACAAAATGTTGTCTGTTAAATAATCCTATCACAGAACTGAGATAACTGTCTTGACAAGGAAGCTCACAGTTTTAAAAGCTTATCGAACTCAAAAGTCAAATGAAGCTTCTGTTAATATTATTAGAGAAGAAAATAATTAAAATAGCAAGGAGCTTGGGGAATGTGGTGTTCTTGAAACATGCCAAAGGATCTACATCTTTCATTTTATTGTTTTATAGTGAAAAGACGCAGAGAGAAAAAAAAAAGTCAATACAATTTGTGACACAGCCACTAGGAAAGGAAGAGATCACATACTGTTTCCTGTGCAATTGTCTATTTGTCCATCCAGCAGTTCAGCTGAATTTGAGAAATGGGCAACTGTATCACAGAAATTAAAATTCTTAGGAATGTATGAAAACTGAGAGCTATGCAGCTCCAAACAGTTACACTTCCATTTATTCTGTCCTGCCCCTTGCTGGATAATAGCATCACTCTATTTTCAAACCTGCTGCACAGACACTGTGTGGGGAAGGTAAGGAGACAACAGTGGGCCTCCAACATAATTTAGATGCCTAGCTCTACTGTCAGTTTAAAGTGTGGGCCTTACTTAGCAGGTGGCTCCAATATCCAGATGTCATACACAGGTCTCATGCAGGAAGCCCAGGCACCTCATAGCTGATGTAGATGTAGAAAAGAGTCTAGGGCACATGTTATAGATTTTCTGTATGTGGAATCTGTAGTCCTCTGCACTGTGGTAAGCATGATGTCGCAGACTCTTATGGTCTCTCATAATTCTCATGTATTTCATTTATGTGTTTAAATTTATGTGCTTAAAAGGATCTTGGCAAAGGACCATCAGCTTCTGTGTTGGCAATTGAGCTCCACTGGCCACAAAGAGATGAATATACTGAAGCCCTTTCAGCATAATCTTTCCTGAGAGCTCTGTACCCATTTCTTCAAACAATTTAGATAATACTATGTTTAGAAGCTGTGTATAAATACTTACTACACATTAGTATTTTATGTGATATAATACAGGAATTAGATTAGAGACACTACTTTTGCTGATACCTTACTCTTGGATATATTCCAAGGAATAAAGCTCACTCGTAGTAAGGCTATCAGAAAATGCCAACTGTTTCATAATTACCAGGTATAGGCAATTTCAGTCTCATCCAAAATATGGAATTTATACTGATAAAAAATAATAACAGTTGTCAATTCCAACTATTCATCTCAAAGTGAATCTTGGCTTCATATGAATTTTATTTTCATCAATGAATCAGTCCAACTAGATCCTCCTAATTACCATTTAGTTCCAAAAATAAAATTATATGTAGGCAACAGATCTTTCCATGCTCTTTTGCCTTTACCACTTTAATTGGGGGAAGAAGGGAGGGTGAGCGAGCGGTTATTGGGGCGTTTGGTTGCCAGCCAGGGGTTCAAAACTACGACATACCCTCATAAGTTGAAGCAGTAGCAAGGAACACTTTCACGGGAGTAGGAAAACAAAGCACGTCTAGAATACCACATTGAAGGTTGCCACTACTAACTGGCTAAAAACAACACTAAAATAGACATGCAAAAGGAGAATTAAAGACTGAGACATTAATTTGGGTTGATTTTGTTCACTCTGCAACATAAAGATGCATCACAACACAAGAGAGTTCAACCAGAGGAGAACAGATTAAATTTTTATCTCATCTTCCTACTTATTTAACATGAATAATCAGGTCCTTGATCTCCAGACATGCAATGGGTGACCTTCTCTGGTCTGTAAAAAGCTCTGAAGCAATATTGGTCAGAAATGACCTGGGAAAACTCAGAAAATTATTTCAGATATTAGCAAGATTCTTTCATGTTAAGTTCTTAAATAGCTTTCTAAAATTCCTTTTGCAAGCCAAACTAGATCAACTGCATTATGTACTAAAATGATGAACCTTATCTGCTTCTCCAAAATAAAGAATATTGGTTTGATTCACTAGGCAGAGAATCAAAACTGATTCCCACTTCTGAAGGCTTGATTCTTTGGGAAAGAGTTCATTCTCTATAGCATTGAAGGTGATTTTTCCTTCTGTCCTGTAGCTGAAAAGGGCTCTTCCTAAAGTGATAGCAGCTTTGCTGTTTCACCTTTCTATATCAACAAAATGCTTACCTGGCCAGCAGATACAGCTTCTGCAGCAGAAGATGGACAGCTTATCAGCAGGTTTGTGTAGTCAGCAGATCAATAAATAAGTGTATCTGCAGGGAAAGAGAGTGGAGGAGGCTGAAACAGCTACAGGGCAATGATGGAGAAATCCCACCTGACCAAAGATTTCCTCAGATTTCAGTACTTGTTGCACTTCTTGATTCATAACCGACCCGTAAAGGCTGTACCCTAGGGCCAGGATTTGCCCTACAGAGGTTTATTGAGCAAAGAATTTTCATAATAAGAACACAGTAATAAGTTTGCATGGATTAAGAAGAAAACCCCCACAACTCCCAAGTTTTGCAATATTTACAATATTTGCATATAAGAGAACGAAATACCCAAGGCAAAAATAAGAGACCTCATATAGAGGTTGTCCAGTAGAAGGAAAATTCAACATTACAGATAAGAGTACAACGGGAAATAGGTATGCGTATTTCACTTAGATTGATAGGAATGCCTTGAGAGAACTGGTCTTATGAAGAAGTTACAGGAAGAAACATTGCTTCAGTAGAACTAAAAACAGTGACTCAAGATAAAATTATTTACCTTTGTTTGTCAGAAGATCCTGAAATCAAGTTAACTTCTTCTTAGTGGTTTCTGAATATTTTTGAGAGCCTGCCTGAGAAGGCATGCCCCGATTAGACTTCTTAACAGGTTTTTGAAGCTAATCTTACCTCTACTACTACAGATCTGGAAGTAGGAGGAATACTGCATAAAATATCATCATGCGTTATGTTTGTGCAGGCCTTATTTCATTCAATCTTCTTGCTATCAGAACAGGTAAAGAGGTGGGATAGCTTTATAATTGTTACTACCATCTGGAGACATATGTATGAACCACCACTGACAGAAATAGTGGGCTACACGAAGAGCAGCAGAGTGGTAAATAACTATGACAGTAAGTATTCTTTACAGGTTAATCCTGATGTCTGACAAAATGGGCCAATTAATACAAGATGTATTTTAATACAGCTTAGCATTCATGGGCAGTGAATACAAGCCATACAAATGGAACAGGAAACTATCCTGGAAAAGACACACTCTGAAGGGGATGCTAACGCTTCACACTGATTAGGCAATTTACAGTGAAAACTCAAAGGAAATGAATGGCAGTAAACAATTTTACTACTCTATCTAGGAACACTTCATGCAAATTGTGTGTTAAGTTGTTAAAAATCACGTTTAAAGAGTGGAGTAGGCTCAGAGAAAGACAACTGTTATACAAAGGCTGCAGAAAAATACTTGTAGTGAAAGACTTAAAGAGTTCAGTCTATTTAGCTTATCAAAAAGAAGACTGAAAGCAATTAAAAATCATTACCACATAAGCATGTTCCTAAGGAGAATATATCCGTTACAAAAGGGCTCTATAACTAAGCAAAGAAAAGCATAACATGGAAGTGAAGGCAGGCAAATAAAATTGTTAAAAACAATTGTTTTTAACAGTGACTGTGATAGAACAGTTGCAACAAACTGTTGAAGGAAACAGATGATTTTCCTTCTCTTCGAGAATAAAGATTGCATGCCATATAGAAACTCAGACATATAGAAATTCATATGATCAAAACAGACTCATTAGGACAAGTATTAGAGAAATGGAAAAAAGTAATTTCAGACAAGAAAGGTCTGCTAATCCATAAAATATACATGTGAGCAGTCTGTCCATGTCTGAATGTAGGCAGTTGCTTTAATGAATCAATGGACACAAAATAAAAATCCAATGGATACCAGATAATTAAGGCTTGTGAGTAGCCAAAGGGTAGAAATTATTTTGATGTCCAGAATCAAAATAGCATCTTTCCATTAAAATAACTGAAAAACTTCCACTAACATGCTGTTTTTCTCTCTTTTGGGAAATCCATCTTTTTTGTGTGTGTTTTCTTGTGGGTTTTTTGAACAATAAACACCAACTTTAAAAACCCCATTATTATGTTCACATTTACAGTTATATATATTATCTGTTCAAAAGGCAGAGTAGCACATGCTGGTTTGGGATTTCAGACAAAAAGCAAAAATTCACTTTATATTTCCTATTCATGTGTTTGGCTGGTTGTTGGTCCTGCGAGACTTTCAGGACTGAAAATAAATGAATGAGGAGAAAGTTTCTATTACGGTGAAGCAAGGGTGCACACCTGACATAAATCAAGAATTATTAGGACATCATAAGTATTTTGGCATATTATTATATGATGGCACATGCCATTTTTAAAAGGAGAATTCTGTCAGGTCACACACAGAGTGTCTATCCAGACTATGTTACACTTGCTAATTAAAACACACAGCATGCACATGCACAGGCTAATTGCATAAGCAAGCACTGTAAGGCTTTACACACAATCCCAAAGGATACTGAATGCCTCAGTAAACAAAAAAAAGCGTTTATTTTCATTTTCTACCAATAGGATTTTTCTGAACTAGTACTTGTGTTTCACATTCATTCACTGAATCAGTAAATGCACTGGTATGTGGCAAATCAGATTATAACAGTACTATTAGTCTCCTTTTCTGACCTCCCAGAATCATAGTACAACTTGGGCACAAAGGCTTCACAGCGCAGACTGGTTCCAGAAAGATGAAGGAAATTTCTCAGAGTACCTTGACTTGCATAGCCATAACAAGTCAGCCTCTGGGGCCTCTGTGCGCTAAAAATCTGCTGTATCTTTAGCAAACACAAAAAAGGTTATGGTGTATATGCTCTTCCTAAAAATAGGGTACGAAATAAATTAACACCTGAAAACAGTTAAATATGCATATTTGTCCTTCACTCACAGAGCAAATAACAGACTGCTTAGCTTTAAACATATACCCACAACTTCCACTGAATTCAGGGGAACATAAGCCTTAAATCCGATTCACATTGATGGAAGTATCTAGTGGAGTCCCCCAGGGTTCGGTACTGGGACCTGTGCTGTTCAATATATTCATCAACGACTTGGATGAGGGAATAGAGTGCACCCTCAGCAAGTTTGCTGATGATACGAAACTGGGAGGAGTGGCTGACACACCAGAAGGATATGCTTCCATTCAGCGAGACCTAGACAGGCTGGAGATTTGGGCGGGGAAAAATTTAATGCAATTTAACAAGAGCAAGTGTAGAGTCTTGCATCTGGGC
>WKFP01015012.1:28118-40921 GCA_011057875.1 Pterocles orientalis
ATCTCCCTTATGAGGAAAGGCTGAGAGAGCTGGGTCTCTTTAGTCTGGAAAAGAGGAGACTGAGGGGTGACCTAATCAATGTTTATAAATATGTGAAGGGTGAGTGTCAGGAGGATGGAGCCAGGCTCTTCTCTGTGACATCCAGTGATAGGACAAGGGGCAATGGGCTCAAGCTGGAACATAGGAGGTTCCACTTGAATATCAGAAAAAACTTCTTCACAGTGAGGGTGACAGAGCACTGGAACAGGCTGCCCAGAGAGGTTGTGGAGTCTCCTTCTCTGGAGACATTCAAAGCCCGCCTGGATACGTTCCTGTGCGATCTGATCTAGGTGTTCCTGCTCCGGCAGGGGGATTGGACTAGATGATCTTTCAAGGTCCCTTCCAATCCCTAACATTCTGTGATTCTGTGATTCTGTGAAGTATCTGAATACAGAGATGAATACCATATCAACATTATGCATTACGCTCACACTTCCTGGAGTGTCTCTTATGCATTTGTTGTCCAAATAACAGAATAAGTATTCCACTCATAGGAATTTTACTAGTGCCTGAATTTCAGCAAGGCAAACATTTAAGAAAGAAAAAAATCACTGGCAATGAAAACTGGATACTTCCAGAAGCCACTGACAAAAGCCACATCAATGTTCAGAAAAAAAAAATTACAGTGCTTTCTTTAAAAGCAAAAAATATATATATCAGTCACATTTTGACAAAGAAATGAAGTTCTTACTTCAGAAATTGTCTTTATCTTAAATGGAAATGTTTCAAAAATAAAGAAAATTCTAAAATGGAGCAAGAAATCCCTATTGATTGGGAATGTCAGAAAAATGCTGATAGGCAATATATCATGTTTGACCTCTATAAGCTCTGATCAAAATTTAAATTGTCCTCTGTAGAAATCATTATATTGTAATTATTTTCTCAAAAGGTTCGTGATTATTAAAATGGAATAGGCTTCATCACTAAGTGATATTCCCAGAACAAAAATGATTGCATCAGAATAATAATCTTGCTACAAACATCAGTACAAAAGAGAGTTTTTAAATTTTTTAGATTTGGTACAAACGTGTATGTCTGCTGCTGGAAAATTTTACCTGCACGGCATGGAAGAATACTGAGCTATGTAAATTGCTACATCTAAGAATTTTAATGAGGAAAAGTCTCTCTGATTAGCAGTCCTCACTTTAATATTATCAAGAACATCTCAAAGATTTTTTTTTTTTTTTTTTAAGACTCAACTTCTTTTAGCTACAACCCAAAGAGCAGAAATTTGGGAATTCTCATCATCTGGCTTACTGGAGAATAGGTGAATGATTCTTTTGCAACACACATCAGCAAAAAAACCTCTGTAATAAAGAGCTATTAATAGTCTCAATAAATAACTGCACATTATCAAAATAGACTCAATGAAAGACAAGCATGCATATCAGATATTGAGCAAATGCATCTTATATTTTTTTTGATACACTGGAAAACTTAACAGGAAATTCTTCAGAAAACTTGTTGATATTAGCTGGGTAGTTTGATTTTATGGCTTTGGTCTGTTTTACTGGTTTTGTGCCTACACTTCACTCACTAAGAAGACAACAATTTTTTACTTTCACAAAGATTTCATATGTAAAAGTATATAGTTACAGAAATGAAAACAAAGCTAGTTAAGAAAAATATAGAACAACAGTAACAAAAACACCTGTTTCAGTCTCAAAGACCTTGCATAGACATGAGAACATTTCACACAGAAGGAAATTTTCCTTCTTAGAACATCACTGCTTTATTCTGCCCACATGTAGTTAGAATTCTCTAGGTTTGAAAACACATACTAATTACGAATTTTTATTAATGTGCATGTTTTTGCTACTTGGAAGTCTATGCAATGAAACTGCTCAGAATACAGACTTGAATTGCAGAATATAAGCATGAATCATAGTGAGTGTTGGTTTGTTCTCAGACTTAGAAGCAAGCTGGATTCTCCAGTAAATTCATTCACTCCCTCACCTCTTCAAGGTCCCCCTAAACAGCTGTCATCATCACAACATCTGGAATGGCAGATAAGCAGCTCTATTTGGAATAGTGCAGTCATCAACTTTCTCCTGGAAACTGAATTTGTCACTTCTGTCAAACATCCATCTTCTTGCCAGTTCTTGACTTAATATCCCCAGGCAATGTTCAAAACAGCACTGCCTATATTGGATCCTGTTGGTGCGCCACAGGCTAGCTTAGCTAAAAATTGAATGTCTCAAAGACCAGAAATTATGCTGATGACCTCAAGGTCGTGCAGCAGGGTATACACACACAAACCTAAATTTAGTATTTGTTCACTGTGCAAATATTACAGAAAATATTATTTTGAAATATATCGAATCATACATGATGCAACTAGTGGAAGATGCAGGTATCAGCCTTTGCTGTTAGAAGGAAATGCTCCCTGAGGACAAGGCATGCTGCTGAGGACTTTTTGCACCATTTTAAGAGCACCTGATGCTGGTTATCATCAAAACCTGGTATAGAGAGACCACAGATCTAGTTCAAATTTGCCACATCTGCGAGTGGTGCTTACTGAATGATCCCTGACAGTCCCAAAACACCAGGAATTGTCCTCATGTAAAGGTTTGTTAGAGAAAAGGTTCCCAAAGAACACTCTTTATACTTCCTATGCCTTTGAAGACATGGAGAAATATATTGAGAACTTGATACAGAAAGACTTGGTTTTCTTACTAAGGCTAGTGCCTAATCAATATTTTAAAAATTTATTTCCACATAATGCAAGATGAAGGGATTTAACCTCTTTTGGGGAAATTATTATAATATCAGGTTAATGTTACAATCACATTTGAAGAATATAGAATGAAAATTTTCAACATGTAAAATTACAGATCCATGCCTGCTTGCACTAGTATCATAGCCCTTTGTAGACTTACATTTTTAATCTTTTCAAGGCCGTTCAAAAAAGGACCATTTGGATAACCCGCAGCTATAGAAATGGCAAGGGCATTTGGAAATCTGTATGTGGCATTCAAAAAAATAACCAACTAGGTTCAATTTAGCCAAGTACTGCTCCTGTTATTAGAACAAAAAATTCCTGAAGCTAGGACAACTCTGGATGTATTTTTTCATACCTAATGAACAAAGCCAATTGGAAGCTTCCAGAACATTTAGATGAGATCTCCAAGGAAATTTCTGGTAGTAGAAATAACCAATGTTTAATCACTGAGCTACAGATTTTCCAAGGAGCAAATAGCTCAGTTTAATCAAAAGGGCCATGTAGAGTTTCTTGTCAAGTGAAATAATTTCTGAACTAGATATGGGATGGACTGCTATTTGCAGCCATTAAAATACACACAGCGTTTTTCACCTAAAGGTATTGACCCTGGTACACTGGTAAAACTGCACCACACAGAGTCTGTGTTAACTTGACACTTCTTCCCCCAGATATCTCAAATCTAAAAGATTCTTTATAAAGGCATTTTTCTCACTGTTCAAAATACAAAAAATGAAGCATGTTCAGTAAGTGTCTTGCCTTCTATGATCTCTTGGCTCTCATTCCAATTGAGATATGTACTATTTAATGATAGTCTTAATATTTCTTTCAACAATAATTTTGTAGCTTCGCTGATCTCTGTTCTAATGACTGCATTTCACTTGAGAGGTGGCTGTATTCCTGTAAGGCTGGAAACAGTCTTCCTTGGTGTACTCACAAAATACAAAAAGCCCTCAAAATCTTAAATGTAAATCAGGCATACAATTGAAAGGCTGTTTTTCATCTCTGTAAAATACATACTTAATTCTTGTCATTCTATAAAGGACAAAGCCAGCATAATTACAACTGTTTAATGTACTGCAGATCCAGAATAAACTCTGCTTCAGGAATTTCTTGTGATTCACCTAACTGGCATTTGGACAGCTTAATCCCATTGCTACAACTATGGTACACTATCAGCTGTGTTCTCTATTTCAGTTTCTTCAAAGGAATGCAAAACATTCTTAGTAGCCACTGGATAAATACTCTTGCTGTTCTACTGTCTCAGAATAAAAAGCATCTCTTAGCTCTCAACAAAACTCTGTTGTGTAAAAGAAAAGCATTGAACTCCAAATGATCAAACCAACAAGAAGACAGTAGGTATTCTCTTTAGTATATTTGCCCTCCTCTATTCCAGTCTTCACGTGTGGTGTTATTTTTCAATAATATTCTTAGGCTCAGGCCACAGGAACATATGTGCTTTGGCTCATTTCTTAACATAGGTAACAAAAATTGCAGGCTAGTGGGCATGAATTTCAGGAAGTACTACAGGGAGCCTTACCCATTCTGATGTGAGTGACCATTTGACCTCTGATTTATGCTGTGAGTAGCATGAACATTAATGCCCTTTTCAGATAATACATTAGTCTTATTTTCGTATTATGCTTTCATAAATCTTTGGAATAGCTTTTCTAAAGATGAATGACTGTGCAGCTTCAGTTGAGAAATTAATAGGAGATTTGCAAACCATAGCCAATGGAAACATCATCAACCCACATATCAGCTCAGCAATGTTACTAAAATTGTCTGCAGATGGGTGATCTCAGTGCAATTTATTTTCAAAGGCCATCATTTCAGGCAGTTTCAGATGGCTTTTTATGGACATTAGTGCCATTGTCCTGCATTAATCATAGGTATTACACTTACATCTTTTATTTCTGTGCTCCTATTGATAGGTAGGAAAGTATCCACTGGAAGTGTCACCACAGAATCACAGACTGGATAAGGCTGGAAGGGACCTCTTCCACCCCCTCTGCCCAAAGCAGGGTCAGCTATAAGAGGTTGCTCACAGCTGCATCCAGATCAGGTTTTTAGTAGCTTCAAGGATGGAGAACCCACAATCTCTTTGGGCAACCTGTTCCAGGGTTTGACTATCCTCACAGTGAGAAGGCATTTTCTTATGTTTAAATGGAATCTCCTGCATTTCAATTTGTTGAAATGACCTCTTCTCTTTCAAACACATACCACTGAGAAGAGTTTGGCTCCATCTTCCTTACTATCCCCTATCAGGTATTTACATACTCCTGTAATGCTAATAATTACCATCAGCAATGTGTAAACTGGAAGGAAAAAAAGTAACTCGCATTTCAGTTGCCTTAGCCTCTTTACTGCTCCATTGATTTTTTTTTCTACTTTTTATTCAACAATCTTACTCTTTTTTCAACTTCTTATTCAATACATGTAATACCGTCTGCAGACCTGACACAGAGTGGAGGCTCATCCAGGTTAGAGGTGAAAAACAATTCCTCCTCTTCTTTTGGGTGGAATAAACTGAATTGCAGCACAGATTAAATGAACCACTGAGAAAAGAGACAGACTTGCTTCCTTTATGCCTATGCGCTCATAAATGGGAATCATGAGTTCCTACTCTACTTCTCACCAGGCTGACAGTATACACAAATGGGAGGAGGCAGAGACTTCAATTTCCCCCCTACACAAGATTGTTCCATAATTTTTAAGATTTTCCAATTAGAATGATATATTTAATTTAGACTGAAAAGAGTTAAAATATCAAAAGGGCTGAGATAGCTTTGGTGCTAGTAAAGAAAGAAAGAGAGAACTTGAGTCAGCAAGATATTTTAGCCGCTTGCTCACTGCTCTCCACTCCCACAGTGGGATGAGTGAGAAAAGCAGAACAAAAGTAAGAAAACTTGTGGGTCAAAATAAAGACAAGCAAATAACTTACTAAGTCCTGTTGTGAGCATAACAAACTCAGTGTGGGGAATTTAACCTACCTTATTGCCAATTAGAATTCATAATTACTGATTAAGGTATCTGGAAACAAAAAAGACAAACATTTAAAGCACTTATTCTCCCCTTTTCCCAGGCTCAGCTTCACTCCAGACACCTCTCCTCCAAGTAACTACGAAGGTTACCCTCAGTCCTTTCACTGAGAAACATAAGGCACGGCAGGGGGGTCAGGTAGCTGTTTCTCTTTGCTGCTCCTTGTTTCTCCATAGCTATGAAGCATACAAAATACTGGTTTTTACAAGACTCAGAGCTGGTGTGAATTGCTACAGAACACATCATGGCTGACCGCACGTAAAATATCTGACTCATCTCTTGTAAAGCATTTAAGGTGCTTCAAGTGAATAAAATCAAATTCTAGCCAGCATGCTTCACTAGTAGTAGAAACAATAACATGAAAGCTGAGAGAGATGTTGGGGTTTTAGGTTTTGGAACAGGTGATGGTACCACTAGGTTTAAATTATTTATCCTCTGGAATTTAAAAACTGAGAAAGTGCATCAGTTTTCTCCTTTCCCCCTTCTTTTTATAAGAGGCTGACGAATATTGCTAGTACCTTAATTTTTTGGAGAAGCAAGGGAGTTTTACACACCATCTTAATGTTTTTTTCCAAGTTGATACCAAAAAGAGAATCACTTAGAATCACAGAACCATAGAATGACCTGGGTTGAAAAGGACCTTAAAGTTATGGGGTTTTAGCTTCATTTTCCGTTTTCAACCTCCCTTCATAAACCCCTTCTTCCTTTTATGCAAAAACAGGTAGGATCTTGTTGGATAACAAAAGGAATATACACTTCATATTACAAAAGCACCCTGGAAAAGTTGTGTGATTGACAGAATCCTGAGCTACTTCACAAAATTATTTTCCTTAAGTCTTCTGGTAAGTCTCTACTTATCATATGTTTGTTTGCAGAAGTGAAACAGCATAGGGTTATTAGAAGAAGCAGGGCAAGAGAAATTATTATCATGCAGCTATATTATACAGTCTGCAAAGAATGTAAAATATTTGCATCTGCAACCCTGAAAATTTCTAATAATGAATTAAGGTTCAAATGCAAGTATGCATTTTAAAAGACTGAAAAAAATCACTATTCTGGCACATGACACTGAAATTTTGAATTTCAGCATTTCTTCAAAGGCATTCACACATATAACAGGAAATATTTCTGTGCATATTTAGGGAGCATTTACAGCAAGCATCATCACTTCTGTTCTCTGTATCATCATATTATTCATTACAATGAATTTTAGTCTAGACAGTTTCCTCTCATGATTAAAAATGTATATTCATAAAATAATTTAGTCTCACATTTTGGAACTTTGTATATTTCATTTGCATTAAATGACAGTTTTAGTGACTTTAAAAAGCAAACAACTCTACCTATTTTCTGTACACACATCTCTTATAAAAGGATTTTAATATTTAGGTAGCTATCATTTATATCTGCTGCCACACTGGATTCCAGTGTAATTTATTAGGCTTTACAAAAGTATCTCTGCAATATCTTGATTAAACAAACATAAAATCGCTAGATTAATCAGAGCTTTCACAATATTTCCACAGAATATTTGCTTGAATTAGGGCTGGTTTTAACTCAGATACCTTCATGTTCAAGTATTACAATAGATACATAACTAAAATGACCATAACACTTGACGGTTTTTTCTCTCCGTGTTTAGACATTATTGCAACTCCTGCTGACTAGATTAGAAGCAGTGATAAGGAAGATTTAGATTAATGCAAAGACATGCAAAGCCATGGGAAAATATATTAATATAAAAAACATGAAGTTATCACTCAAACTGTTTCTTCTGTTTATCCATTAATGCAGATTTATTGTGTCTTTATACAAATGAGTGCAAGTGAGATAGATGCTAAAAGCTTGGACCAAAGACATCAACAGAAAACTCAAGTGACTTTAAAGAGCATTGCACCAGTCTTTGTGTTATTTGTAAGACAAACCTACCATAAAAAGGATATTCAGCATCAGATCTGCTAATTTAACCTCCAACTATTACCCTTCAAACCAGCATTTATGATGAAAGCAGATCTGATAATTAAACTGAATTCTACAACTGACTGTACAGGATGACTATTGATCTCTGCCTTTTCAGAACTTTAAGCCCAGGCTTAGGTTTGGGAGTCCTGGGGACAACTGTGAAACACTGAAGGCAGGGAGGCTGTGAATCAAATGTTCCCATGGGGAAGAAACACACTTTGCTGAAGGAGTAAACATTCTCCAGAATTAAGGCACTTTTGATAATTTTAAATGTCCAGTGGCAAAGAAAATTTCCTGTTTTGTATCAGTCCATACCTTAATTCTTTACACTAGTTTCCATCTAAGAAGATTTAATGCCCAAATTAAGCCTTTTTATTAGACCAAAGACAGTCTTTTTGCAAATACTGAGGTAAAGAGACATGTTCATAGCTCTGTTTAAACCCAAATAAAACTTAGAGTTGTAATTTGTCCTCTCCTGTCTTACTGATCCAAGGCAATATAAAATATTGCTGGCCAATAAATAATGGCAGTTGTTGCTCTAGAGCTATTCTGAGTGTCATCCACATATTTCCTGCAAGCTTTACAGCACAGTCAGCACTGGGCACTCACTTCTACCGACCTAAAGCAAATGACAGGCTTTTCTTACTCTTTCTAATATTTTTACAGGCTCAGATCACAGCACAGTCCCAGAAGAGTACACTTCTGCTGTATTCATAAGCATGTTTGGGGAAAATTTTCTTAGAGAAAATTGCCCTGCACTCCTCTCCATTTAATTGCAGTGCTGCAGTGTGACTGAAAAACTGAATTTGGATTATGAATAAGATGTAGACATCTTTAGAATTCCACCTGTAATAAACTTATGATTTCATCCATTACCTCTCCTTCCTATAGAAGAAGGGAAACACAATCAGAACAGGAAAGTGAAAATTAGTATTGGCTTCAAAGCAACTTTGTTTTATTTTAACTATGACATCATCTACAATCAACATCCTAACACAAATTACAGTGTTACTTACCTTAAGCGGTAAGTAGCACCATATATTTGGGTCTGAAACTTACTTTTCACATTTTCACTCTGAAGAGCTTATTTTATGATACTGCAACTCACCTTTGAGTGTCTTACGTAAAGTGTTCTGAATGTGAAAATATTTACCACTGGAAAGATCGAAATATTCACCCATCTCTGTCAATTTTCTCTAAAATTTTTCTTTCTTCTGTTATTCATCATTTAATAAAAAAAAATTACCTTGCAAAGGAATTACAGGTCTTCCTGTGGTCACTATACATGTAATGGTATTTTATGAACCTTAATCATTGAACTCTTCTACTTCATTGGTTCATTTATTACAAAGACAAAAGATTTCACACACTGCTACAGGTCACTTATAGCTTTGGTTCTGGCTGTTAAACTGCTTGCATGGCATCATCACTACAGTATTGAAATGACAGGTGATAACTCCATAGCCCTCAATTCATACAGTTCTGGGAGAAGACTGAACATTAACTTGTGAGAACAAGAGATTTATTTTAGCCTTTTTTGTGCAACAATGAACCTTTTTCCCATATTACCAAATTATTATCTTTTCCTTAACACTACAGTCCACTGCTAATGAAGGCTAGCTTTTAATCAGTTTCTCCTTCAATTGTCATGCTTAGCATAAACACTAGAGAAAGTTAAAAAAATATATTCCAAATAATATGATCCAAACCTGCAGCTAAACTCTGCAAGGCTGGTTTCTGCACCCACTTACTTTACCAGCCCATAAGGACCATCTTCGATGATCTTTCTTGCATTCAGTATTTATCGTCTTTGAATCTTTCGATGATTCCCTGTTTTCCAGACTAGTCAGCTCAAGCTGTCTGCTCATCTCTAAAGCTTATTCTGTGTTTCTGGTCTTGCTTCATTCTATCCATTCTCTGTTCACATTCTTTAATCTGACATTGGCTTCGTCTCCAGTGAGTCTAAGTCTGCACAGAAAAAGGGTTTTCATGTACTTATCAGGCCATAAAAAAAACCCAAAACGCCCATACAAATGGCCAACTACACTTGAGATTATTTATTTTTTTTCAGGAAGAAGTGCTAATATTTTGTTTAGCGTATGTAATTTAAAAAGCAGTTTTAGCCAAGGAAGAAAGTTACTTTTGTAATGGAAATGCATGTCCACAGGAGGGAGCTACGTGTACAACATCTGGGCAAGCCACTGGGTGTCAGAAATAGTACGCAGTGAGTACCTTCTGAGACAAAAGACAGCGATCTCTTGCTGGTGCATGCACTCAGTTTCCCACAGCAACACCTCTATGCATTCTTCCCAGCATGGCTGTGCATGGAACTCACTCCCAGTTCTGCCTTCTCCACACAAACTCTCCTATTCGCTTCCCTTTGGCTTCTTAGTTAACTTTAAGCAAGACTATTACTTGCCTGTTTTTTAAATTCATAATACACAAAGAATACAGTGGCCTTTCCCAAAAATAAATAGTGCTGGAGATTATTGCCCACTTTGCTTTTTTCAGTATATTCATTGTAAACCTACGATTCATTGATCACTTTCCTACGCACATACAAATAGTGATATATTTTTCTATTACCTTCAGTCACTTTTAGTTTAAGCTTTAATGAGCTTGAAATTGCTGGTCCTAAAAAAAGAACAGGGAACTTTCTCCTAATGGCAGGATATTTTGCTTTCACAAAAGCATGAAACATTTATATTTTGGCAAAAAGCCATCATCTACTCACTAGCCCTGGTAAGTGTTGGTGATCTTTAAATGTCTGCTCTGCTGCCACTTACTCCATCTGACAGCTGCTGATGCCTTTTCCTCTATTCCAGCAGCACAGTAAATGGCACAACCTGTACAGATCGCTACCTGAGCAAATACTAGGGGAGCCTAGAACCCAAACTTCATTAGACACGTCTTCCTTTATACAGAAGGTAGTACCAGATAGACTTACCAGCACATATCAGAAACATGAATATTAAAGCATACTCAAGCTGCTCATGAGCATTCATACAGTTGCCGTATGCAATCCATACAACCATTTAGGCACAGGGCTACAATCAGAACTGAACTGACTGCAAAGAAGGCATCCACAACAGCCTGGTAAGATCTAGGGTATTTGCATCAAATTCCTCTTGAAGGAGAAGTAGTGCTAGATCAGCAGGCTGCCAAACCCCAAACAATGCAAAAGGGTTGCACAGGCAACAAGCATTCTCCTCTTCTTCAAAAAAAGCTCAAAAATAAAGCTTCATAAGCAAATAGAAGCAGAAACTACCCTCAGCAAGCCTCAGCACAGAGGGCTGGTACCTTAAAACTTTTCAGAATCGCTCACAATCTGCCTGCATGGAGTTGATTCAGAACACAGGCATTCTCAGGTGCACAGGAAAAATGAATGAGGATTTCAGGAAACAATCTGCTTTGCAGTGGACAGGTTGAAGAGCTGGCAAATATTTTTACAAAGGCATTTCCATATTGTTACTACGGTTTCTCTCTGACATAATAATTCACATACCAGTAACTTGAGAAATGAGACCCATAGACACACAATTCTAGCACGGATCATCTTGCCTGGGCTTCCACATGGATAAGTGCTGTGATAGTTCTGTATAGTGGCTTAATTTCAAAATCACTGAACCCTGAAAGCCTCAAATGAGTTTTCCCTTTCTGAAATGGAAAATAAAACTTCAAGATCCAACTGTTGAAAACCTTCCCTAAATCTCCTGGGAATCGCAGTGCAGTTTTATGCAGCTCTAACACCCATAATTCTTCATTAAAATACAGCCTTAGCTGTATAAGATAGAATACATTTTATGTGCAACCTTGCTAGCCTTTACTGTAATCTTCAAAAAAATTATATTTTAAAATTCCCATATTCCATTCTAATACACACAGGCAAAGCACTAAATGTCCTAAAGCATACAACACAGTGATATTAAATGTTGAATTTGAGGGGTGGAGGACAAAAATTTGAAGTAACCCTATGCACTGACCATTTCAAAAACACATTGTAAGAAGTTGGAAAGTACCATGCATTACCCAACAGCAAAAAAGGTGATTGACAAGGTCAGACTATTTATAGAAGCAGCATTTAAACACTGGTTTTAGCAAAACTTGAAAAAAATGCAGTCAAGGGACAACATAGTATTAAGAAACAAAGAATAAAAAAAAACTTAAGTGGAAAAAGAGTTTCCTCACAGGGAGTGCAAAACCAAAAATAGAAATCCACTTAGGTAAGTAACAAAGTATAACCAATAAAATCCAATATAAGACAAAAAAATACCGAAACTAAAAACAGGAGGGAAAAGCCCTAGATGTGCAGTTAGTGGAAATAAAACCAGAACCTCTTTAGTGCACTGTAAGAGTGCCAGGCTCCTTCAATACACAGCAGAGCCAGTCACTCTGATGTACTGTGTGTCAAATGGATCTCCTGCAGACATGCCCGGGTGCCAAGGAGGGCAGAGCAAGGCTGAGGAGACACCGAGATCCAGCAGCTGAAGCTCACAGAACTGAAGTACAGGAAGCAGACAACAATCAATAGCACAGTGTGAAGCAGGGAAGCCTGTACTGACAACTGCCATGGAAAGCACGTGGCTGTGATATTTCGCTATGGATTGCACTATCTTGGAATGACTTTTCATTTTATTCTTGGCAAAAAAATACAGTATTTGAATGCAATTATTCTTAAGACGAATGGCTTCACTGTGATTCTTTGTTGTTAATTCTACAGTGTTGAGTCTGCAGCTGACCTGAAATATTTGAATTGACAGAATTCAACCTGGTGTGTTCTCAGGAAGATTATGTAGGATAGTTTTCTAGGAACAAGCCTACCAATATTTTGTCCTATTTTTCTTCTAACAATGCACAAATCATCATATTATAAAATGCTTTCCAAAAATCTGACTATCAGCAACATTCCCACCTACGTAAGAACACCTGTGCTGGCTCAGGTAAAAGGCCTATTCACTTTAATTGCTCAACTGTCATAGCTCCAAATTGTTGTTTAGGAGAGAGCACAAAAAAAAAAAAAAAAAAAAAAAAAAAAAAAAAA
>WKFP01015012.1:49071-65287 GCA_011057875.1 Pterocles orientalis
AGAATTACAAAAGAAAATAAAAAAAAAAAAAAAAAAAAAGAAAAAAAAAGAAAAAAAGCTGAAGGAAAACATTGGTTTTATGTTTAATGGGTGACATGGAATTCTAGATACAGGAACCATGCCTTCCATTCCAGGTAATTGTGGACAAATCTCTTGACCTCTGAGCTTTCATTACCAATTTAACAACTGGGGATGCTGACTTTTCCCTACCAAGATAATCAGGTCAGAAACACACACATATCAATCATTGGTTGTTAGGAATCTTGGTAATACAGAAATCAAAGTACTAAGTATTTTACTAGATAGGTAAAAACTTGGTATCAAGCTTTCTGAGTGAAAATTGAATCTGACTTTTAATGAGGAGATTTAGATAGGTGGTCTGGTTTTAAACTTAAAAACACTGAGAAACACTTTCCAAGTATATTTTTGTCCTCTTAATTAGAGCCTTTTTTTCATTTTTTCAGTCCCTTTCAACAATCCTCTAATATTTTTACAGCCTTGCCTTTTGAGGGGCAGGCACAAAGTGAGGCAGATACACTGAACAAGGGGATATCAAAGAATGAATATTCCCTGTCGCTTTAACCACATGAAAGCTCTCCAAATGTATTCCCTTGCTCCTCTTAGTGGTTTGTATAATGAGATCAGTAGAAGTGAACACTAACATCTCCCTGTTCCATTTGCAGCTCCTAGCAGCTGAAGGATAACCGTGCTATGGTAATGATTCTATTTGAAAAGGGAAGATTTGCTACTGCATTCTTTCTTCTTACTTTTCTTTTTAATGTTCTGACAGTGTTCTCAGTTTTTGGGAGGAAAGGGAAGGGAAGAGAAAAGCACTAGAGAAAGGGATGATCCCTGCCTCGAGAATTTAAAATCTGAAGAGAGAAAGAGAGGATAGAACTAACTGGTGGTCTCAGGGGACACAGAGAATTTTATGATGGGGTGGGGAGGAAGAAAAGCTTTTTGGTTGTTTATCAGTCCAACTTCACCTGGAGCCATGAAGTTCAAGATAACTTATGTCAGTCTGCAGAACTGGAAACTAAAGCTCTGCAAGAATGTAGATTTACAGATCACATTGTGTTTTCGTTATAAAACTGCTACCCTGTCTTAGATCCTCAGTTGATGCCTGTGGTAGTGCCATGTGCTGAGTGTAGCTGCATGAATTTTCTAAGGCTTTTTCAACTGTGAAAAGTTGTATTACTAAAGGTCTGCAGGAAAAAAAAATAAAATGGAAAGACTGCATGCTTGCACAGTGAGAAAGGAAACGTTCTTCAGTGAGGGAAACTGAAATCCAAAAGTGAGCATGTCTACACAGCAACGGTGAATTACCACAGCATTAGGTAAGTATACTTTGCTGCCTTTAAAAAAAAAAAAATTCTACATAGCCTCAAGAACACGGCTTTTTGTACTTACCAACTTTACTCAATACAGATGAACTCCAAACCCTGGTATGTGAAACTGGAAGTGGGTGCACATTTTTTCAGAAAGACTGATCCTTGAATTAGGACTCTACATTCACACTACTGTGTGATACTTCTCACTCTCAAATTAACAAGCCAGTCCCATGTTCCCCTACTACTCCATCCTCCCCTTATAGCACTCCTCTTCCCACCAGCCTGTTCTTCCTTAGCCCACTCCTGCGTTCCCAGACTGTAGGTTCTGATAATGGCTGAATACCAGCAGGATACTACTAGCCTGTTTCTACGGCAGTGATTTTTATAGCAAGAGATGGAAGCTTCTGTGTGTAGAGATCAACAGTATCTTGCTGCTGTCCAGGGTCACTGCTTTTCCTCAGTTTGGAATACCAGCTTATCTGCAACATTCCCTCACGCTTTAACACTCAAGTGTGCTGACAGGAAGTATGAACACAGATTACCCTTCACAGTTTTCTCAGGAAAAGGGGGTAGGAACTGGTATAGCTGACCAGACTTCCCACTATCCACACACCTGCATTTCACTGCTATATTTTAGGCTAATGTCAGTCCAGTTATCTCCCGTATCTCTGAAAATATCTGTCTCTCTCTCTTTTTCCTGGAATGGACTGTCATGTGCCTACAGTCCTGTCCTTCTCTCAAATATTCCTGATATGCTCAATGTTCTCGCTACAACAACCGATATAAGAACAGCCCTCCACATCATAATACATACAAAATGATGCAACCGTTTCAGATCCGTTTCAGAGATAAAGCTACTATATCAACAAAATGGTGTAGGAAAAGGCTCCCAAAACCTGACAAAAAATAGGAATTATTTGCTATATTTTGCACACATATTACTATGATGCCACTCCAGGATTTCACAGCTTCTGCTTATTCACAGATGCAGAATGCTCACACAAGAATGAACCAGCCCTCCTAGACAAGATGGAAACAGTTTTTCTCAAAGTAGGTGTTTTATTCATGGGGATTTTTGCGAAAAAGAATAAATACACAGGCTTTCACTGTGCCAAGTTCTGGTAGATACGCAATACAAATACCTTTATTTTTATACAGATTTTCTTCTCCAGACAAAGTAGCAAGGGGGGTGGGTCTCTTTAACACGTTATTTTCTCTAATAACATGTACTGTATACCTACTTTTCTGCTTACATGCTGACAGGCTTACTACCATTCCAGGTCAGCACAGTAATTAGTACCTCTTCAGGGAACAGTATGGCTTAATCTTTGTTCTGAAGGCAAGTATTATTAGAGCTGTTTGAATAATTTATTTTTTGATTCAGCTACCGTATTAGGCAATAAAAACTAAGAAAAATTATGCAGATCAAATTAAAATTACAACTTGCCACTTTTTCCTCATCAATTCTAGAACTTAAGAAGTTTCATTTATTTTGATTTGCAACCAGAAATGAGATGTTTTTGTTTCAGGGACTTCTTTGAAAAACAAAGAAAAATTGAGAGGCTAAATTCTTATACAACTACTGGAAGAAATACTGGCCGCATTTTGTTGTTGGCTCAAAAGTTAGTCTCAGGCAGAGTAGGTGAAAAGATTGAATCCAGCCATCTTCTTTACGGAACTGCCAGTCTTGTTGAGTTTTTCTCTGCTTTACCAATTAATTCTTTTAACTCTGAAACTAATTTTGATGAATTCTGTATGTTTCTGGGACTGACTGAATTCAGAAAAAAAAACCAGCATAAAACTGAGAAAGGCCTTGTAGGAAGACTGTAAAGAAGTTTTACACTCAACTTCAGACAAATGCATGGACACATAACAGCTGCTAACAACCAAGCTTTGCCATCCAAATGCATATAAATGTCAAATAATCAAGAGATCTGTCTAGTTGGTTTGCCCCAGTGAGTTAACTTTTCAGAATCTAAATAGCATCAGAGCATATCACCTTGTAACATTCAATTACCTTCCTTTCCCCAGGAATCTCTCTTACCAGCATTTTATGCTTTTAAAAATCACAGAAACAAGACATTTAGGAACTTTACTAATGCTTCTCCTCTAATTACCACATGAGCTAAGTGACATAGGAATGCGGTAACATACAAGAACAGCCCAATGGCAAAGAGCTTGAAATGGGGTCTTCAAATAAATCTATTCCTTTGTGGGCTGCTTATGTTAATAACATCAAGATCAAGCAACAGAATTAGACAATGCATACACCTCTCACCTTTGGTCAGAGAAAAATATCAGATCCTGGCAAGAGGGGGTATTCTAGTTCTTTTTCATGTTGTTTGTTGATTAGCTGTTGTTAAATGTGAATGTGCCAGCAGTTGTTTGTTCATTTGAACATAGAGTAGAAAAACTTTTCCCCTGTTATTTTTTGTATATGTTTGATGCAGTATGTCATTTTACACAGTCACAATAAAAAATGGATCAAACACTGAAATAGTTGCTTTGTTTGCCAGTCAGAGAACAATGCCAACTGTCAGCATTTGAATTACTATAGAGGCATTTGACATGTGTACAACAAAGACTATGTATTCTTGACTTGCCTTATATTGCATCAGCAAATAGAATTACTTAATAGGATTACTTTTGAGCTATATTGTACCCTTCCATTTCAGCTACAGACTTTGTACATTGCCTCTCTTTTGTATTTTACAGATGTAACTATATTATTAAAAAGAAAAATAAAACACTGAAGAGCAGGCTGCTTCATTACAGAATTTTATATGGCATATTTCAAAAATATTGTTAAACTTAACCAGTGATGGTAAAACAAAACTCCACTAAATCACATGCTAAAAGTTCTTTTTAACTATTTGATTAACATTATAAAAACATTAGATCTGGCTCCCGTTGTTTATGCTATGTAGTTAAAAAGGATGGATCAACTGAATTAATGGAAAAGACCACTAGTTTGATTGGTCTGAACCAGAGATAAAAAGAGCAAAAATATGATGTTGCTCACTGTCAGGAGTGAAAACTAAAAATCAACAGTAAATGGACATAATCTGGGGAAGGCTACTCTTATGACATCTGATCATAGTTGTGTTTTTAAGCTAATGCACAGCCTACTCTGAGATGAACCATTCTGAACATGGAAGAACTGAAAGATAGTTCTGATAATTGCTAGAAACAAGTGGTGTGCTAGCACCCTGTCATTTTTAAGGAAGCCCTTCTGGACAGGCTCTCCCAACCTAGAGTGAGCACACTCGTGTGCTATTATGCTTATTTTACAGAAGGCAACTAAAAATATCTCCAGAAGGCTGTCCTTTCAAAGTGAAAACGCATGTGCTAAAGACATGGTCTGCCATTTCCCTATCCAGAACACATCCTGTTTGTTCAAATCCAGCGTACTGAAGAAGTATGCTGTTGTGAATGTTCTCTAAGGAGTTTAGTAATACTTATCTCCTCACCTTTCCCTGATGCAAAAGAGAAAGCAAAATGCAAACTTAAGCTTGCCACAAAAGTTAGTAACGTAACTATTTTACCTTGCATTTTTGTAGGAGCTTTTATTTAAAGTGTGGATCTTAGGATAAAATTTAGCTGGATTGCCTTCAAATTCAGTTATTTCACTTGAGCCCAACTTTTTACTGCTAAACCTTTCATTCTAGTACGCTATCCAGAAAGCTGGTAATAATAACTACTATTTAAATTTTTGGCAAATAATTTGTTGCAGCTGTAGCTGCTCACATGCATCATTAACTGCCTGGGCACATTTGGAAAAATGTTCTGTCTTTTTCAGGGTTTTTCATGGCTTTTCTGTTATAAGACTTATTAAACTAAGGTATGAAAAATCTCCCAATTCTAGAGCATTTCCAACCCCCCAAGAAAACAAGAGTCCAAATGCACCTATTAGAATTCTTCACAGTGGTTAGAAGCAACCATTGCTTCTGTTTACAGTATAGGATTATAAATTATATTGAAATATCATTCAGCTACAGTCATTCTCCAACACTGCAAAGAGATGGATGGTCTCCAGGGTACAGTTGTCATAAAAAGGAAAATCAAACCAGCTGAATAATACAATAAGTCTGTGTATCAAGCCAGCTCAACCAAGCAGTGATAAGAACTGTGGCAGCCTTTAAGGAGCTGGCTGACAGATTTCATTTGTCTGAGTTCAGATCTTGCCCTAGTGTCATATGTCATATCTTCCCATCCTCCCTTTGGTGTTCTACCAGCACACCTCCAGGTGCTGTCAAGGGATTAGAAGGAGTCTTCCAGTTAAAATGCTTGAACGGATAAGTCAAGAGTACAAGTAAAGAGCCCGTTTTGGTTTTTGATTTTTTGGGGGTATTTTAGGCCACAAAATTGACCCGTCTTTTGCATTTGGTTCTGTAGTTAGCCATATATTCAACTTTAGAATATAAATGTGTAGTTCTATGTTGAAACAGGACATTTCACATGTATATAAATAGGAATGAGAATGGAAAACAAAGATGATTAAGCCCTTTGACAATATCAAGAGTTATCTTTAGATCCTGTGACTACTGATGCAACATAATCTGCTATTATTAATATCTCTACAAATTAAAATATAAAGCCTCGCCCACTTAAAAATAGGCACACCTACATAAAAGTTATCATATGTTAGTCACAATATTTTCAAATGAAATAATTTTAAAATGAAAGAACTCCTTTATTTCCTCATAGACTTTCCTAATACATGGATAACTGTTGCTCTCTATTGATTTTAAGTAATATTTGTGTTTCAGTCCATTGAGGGAACTAGTAAAGAGTTACATTTTACAGATTTGTCTAATGTAGATTCCTGAGTTAGTTCTGAATGAGTTTTGGGGAATAATTCAGATGACTAAGGTAGGCATCTAGTGACACTTTAGATGAATAAGTATCCTATCTGTCCTCCAGTTGTTGCTCTAGAATAGCATGATTCATCCACAGCATACCTGCAGCAGCTACTATGGTTGTCATGATTACACTAGTGTGTTCGAAACAGCAATAATTATGCTCAGGCATCTGAATCACAAAGTACGTATACACAGCACCAGTCAAAAGCAGTTGTGCTCAGTTTCAGAAAGTAGCTCTGGTGTGTTAAAGCAACATTTCAAACAGCCTAATATATGTAGAACAACATGGTACCTGTACTGCCTACTGTTCCAGCTCAGCAGGAGCAAGGGCTGTATCGCCACGAGTAACAGATGTCTACACAAGAACACAGGTACACTCCTGAAATTGAGTATTTACCTATCTATGCCATTCCAGAGATGAGAAGAACATGAAGAACAAATCTTCCTCTCAGGAATCTCTGGGCTTCAAATTTCAAGGCTTCAAGCTCTGGCAGACAGCAAACTTCCACCTCACTTTACAAAAACCTCTCCCTCACATTTTCCTGTACACAGGATACGTAAAACAAACAAAAAAATTAAACAGCACTATTTAAGCATAAAATTCAACATCACGCTTTTTATGTGTAATGCTGCTAGAATTCAAAAACCTAATTTAAAACATACAAACTAACCAGCAACATTTTCAGAAAGTATTCTCTGTGAACACTCAAAAAATAAAGGTAAAAGTTTTAGTCAGTTTCAAATTCTTTGTTTACAGGAAGAATATTTGGACTTACCAACACACTGAATAGAACTAAGAAAGAAAAAACTACAGTCTAAAATTCAGATCAAAATTGAAGGCTTTGCATAGCATTTCTGGTTAAGTTCAGCAGGTTTCCAGAATCAAGGGAATAAAATTCAAGTCCCACATAACCTATAAAAAATATATTTTTAATTCAGTGAATGCCACTTTATATCTATTGAAATGACAGGAACAATTATTCTCATATAAATTCTAGGCTTTTTGATCATATACACACCTCCTGAAAGAGGTGGTCAAAGACACAGAATAAATATCTAAAAATTCCGGTAATGAGTGAAAAGTGTACCTGAGCTGCAGAGCACAAAAGAGAGGGAACAGCCTAACTGAAGGAGAAAAAAATGAAAATTCCATTTCCTATCTAGTCAAGACATAGGCTTCTAGGTTTTCATTTTTATTAATTTTAAAATTACCTTTCTATTTGTGAGCAAAAATAAAAGTGCACATGAATGAAAATATCTGGAGGGGAAAAAAAGATAACACTAACTCAAGCTCCCTTTAATCAGTAGCATTCAAGGATAAAATAGCTGTCAAAAAGCTGCTCCACTGTATTGTAGTTATCAGTCCAGCCTGATGCCAGAACGCCTCTGGCAATGTTGTTTTGACACACTAGTAATGTCTGCAACTTGTTAGCAAGCGTTGTATTAAATCATCTTGTCACCAATTCTAGTTTTTATCAAGTTAAGCTAAACAAGTTCACCACTTATATAGAAAATATTGGTTTTGGTAAAATAAGTGTAGCTACATCATCTTCGAAATCCCGTTTCCTTGTCTATATTTAGCATGAGACTAAGATGTGGAAGACAGAAGACTTTTTATTTAAAAAAAAAGTAAAATGAAATTACTTTTCACTACCAAATTTTAAAAGCACTATCTTTAATATTGATTTTAGCCATAAGGAGAAAGGAAATTAGGGGGTGATGCCTGATTTATTTAACATCAAAAAAGAGCTCACTACAAGAAACAACATTTTTGATGAGTTTAAACTTGGTACTGTCAGTCATATTTTGAAATTTGACATCTTTAATATGTTAGGGCCCCAAAATCAAATCAAGTAAAAAAAAAATAAATGCAATAGTAAAGTCAAAGGATGTATATTAAGGATGGCACAAAAAGATCATGTGGTAGCAGTAGATGGATTGATGGCATGACACATAATGCTGTCAATATGACTCAAACGTTAGAAAAACTTAAATTGTCACAGAAGGGGTGCCCTGACTTCCTAAGAGAGCATAAACTAAGTAGCACAGACTCCTTAATGAACACATATGTACATGCCCTGATGTTTGTGAAGTACATTTATTTCCACTTCCACCATGGAAATCTGTGGAACAGCAAATTCAGGAAACAGAAAAAAAATCTTTAATGCTCCAAGCATGAATCATTTTTAGACAGCTCACAATCAGAATAGCTAATTTCCCTGTGTCAGTCCCTTGTGTCACAGGCAGGGCCAAGGATAAAAACACAAACAGAGCACCTCTGCATCCTGGTCCTCTGTCTGTAGTAGTAGTAGTCAGGAGATGGTTACTACAAGTGAGTACGCCATACACATCATTATTTTTTTCTGACTTTAGAGTTGCAACTCTAACAATATCTTGGAAAGTGGAATATTAGTTTTGCTTTGCTTTTAAATGGACTTTATCTTAGTTTCTTAGAAGTCAGTGGTAAAAAAACAACTTGATCTCACTTTCAATGCTTGCTTGGCTTCCTGAAGGCAAACAAAAAAGAGAAGATGGGAGTAGAAGGCAATAAAACAAGCACCAAATCTACACTCCCACTTAGAAGTTTAAATCAATTCTATATGAGAAAACAGTTGCTACTTTTCTCCAGTGAACTTTCATGGCAAATCAGTTTAGTGAACGCTGGAAAAGGAGCAGACTACTGTATTTGATTCTATCTAAGCCTTTATACTACAAAAAGGTATAATAAAAAATGCCTAGAAATATTTCAGCACTTTCTAACCAAAGATACTTGGAAAATATCCTGACACGTGCCTTTGCATTCTCTTCACTGAAATAAACATAGTTTCAGTAATCATAGTAGATTAAATCCAGTGTCTAAGTTTGTGGTTTGGTTTTTGTTTTTTTTTTTTTTTAATTTTCTCAGCCTGCACTGAAGACTCTAAATTCTAGATTTAAGGTACTAACAAATATCCTGTAAGACATTAAAATTGAACGCTTGTTTTTCAATCATTACTTTCCTAAACTATATTTGTTTATTTTTGACAAAGTTGGCAGAAATTGATTGTGGTATATCTCGCAGGGATATCAGTCTCTTAGACAGAAAAATCCCAAACTGGGATGGACATGTGGGATGCATAGCTATTTTCCAGCAAACTTTATGCATAGAAATGCTATGTCTCCTAGCTCTGAACTGAAGGTATCTGGGTCAAGCGCAAGCTTCCTAAACTTTCAGAAAACAGGGAAAGTTAACATAACTCTCAGAGGAATGGCCCTTCGGATGTTCTTCTGGGTGAATAAACAGCACAATTGTTTTGAATGAGCTGTTTTAAGTCACTTGAATTAGCAAGAACTCCCAAAGGAAATTTTCCTACTTGTGGCAAATTCAATTGGGATTGTCACGTAAGCACAGTTTTAGAAGAGAAGACTGTAACTAGAGGATTTAGGTTAAGAATGATTAATCCCAGTGTTCTAGCCTTGCAAGTAGGAAAGGCAGTGGCAAAAGTTCCTGTAGAGAAGCGATTGAAAAAAAACTGCAAAATGCTAACTGAATTATGCTCTCCATCCCCAAAGAGTATTTGCTAAAACTTTCCACTTCAAGATGGGGTTTTACACTGTCCCAACTGACCTGCTTTGCCAGCTAGACCCCTCTAATCAAAACCATGATTCTGAAGAACATTACCTCCACTGGTCTCATGTAAAGACAACCCAAATACCCAACTAAACCAGAGTGAATTCTTCCTCTTCTCTTTCAAAAAAGAAGTATCTTCATAGATTCATAGAAGGGCACTGCAAAATACTTTGACCCCACAACTGAGCCAAGTAATTTATTTTAAGAGCTAAATAGAATATAATTGGGGATTTTCTTCTTCAAAATCCATCATATACCACAGTACAGGTGGGCAAGATTTAGTTCCGCAAGACTGACTTACAGGGTGTCTTGATTACTGCAGAGTCAGTAAAACTCTTAGAAGTTTCGTATCTCAGTGAAGTTACTAAAGCTTTTGGACTTCTAGTAAATACACAATCACACACTTCTGACCTTCTCTCTCTGCGATTTACAGCGAATGCCACGTTCCTCACCTTAAAAATTCTCTTGTTGCAAAGAGAAGTCAAAGCATGTGTCAGGAGGTGACATCAGCCTTGTCTGTCACTCAGGCATTTAGCAAGATCCTTGGGCTTTTTGCTGTTATTTCCGTATGGCTTGCCTGTAACACAGTTCTACAAAGGTGCTTGCTTAGAGACCAAGAGGCTTCCTGATTCCCAACTGGATATGCACTAATGGGTTAGATGTAGTGAGCTGAATGACAAAAACCTTCTCCCACCAGATCTTCTCATTACAGTAATTCTGGAGAAAGGTCAAGGAATCACATTGCTGCTTCCTCTCCTCCAAAAACTGCTAGGTAAAATTATCAGTTGGTGGATTTCTTCAACATTCAGCATTAATACAGTGGCATTCCTCACACTTCAGTGAACTCTATCTTCAGTTAGTTCCTTAGAGCACTATTGCTCATATACTGTCAGACAGTAGCACAGAACAGCTTCATTTAAGTGAAGCAGGAAAAATAAAGGGAAAGATGGCTTCACAATAACGAGCTGAAAGGTGCTGGTTAAATACAGAATTTATTTGAGAATTCCACATATGCAATCTACTTTCTATCTGTACTTTAATTATCTAAACTATCTTTATTTAGGAATAAAAATAGGGTTCTTAAGGAGCCCCAGTACTACATCACAGAAATTACTTAACAAAAGCCTGAGTGTTAACTCACACACATTACAAATTTAGAACCTGAAACAAAGCTGTACCTATATATGGGAAATTATTATTATTTATAAACAACAGACAAAAAGAGAAACTTTGATTGAAGCCAAAGAAGGTTTTCCAGAGACTAAAACAATGTCTATTAAAAGCCTATAATTAAAATCAAGCCCATATTTTGCCCAAATCCCACGAAGTATTTAATTAGATACACAAAATAATCTCATAGGCAGCACACACCCATGGGATACTCTCCTTTGACTATGCAGAAAATCCTTATTTTTCAAGTTTTATAAAATAAATGGACATTGCACATACCACTAACAAGTTTTGCAACAAAGTTTTACAAAAGCTAAGATTAGTATTTTTCAGACAATAAAAAGTCACCAATCTGCCTTTGATGGCAGATGTCTAGAGTAGGATAATCTTTTTTTTTTCTAAACAAAGTATGTTTATGCAAGAAAAAAAGATAAAGAGATGAAATGTTTAATTTGAGTTGGGAAATTTGAAGGAATGGTAAGTCTTCTAATACTAGTCTATGAAATAGCTAGAAAGGTTTAAACAGTTTATTAATCTATATAATCTACAGCAAATTATAGAGAGAAATGTTCAGAACCACTCAGTATATCTTGGAATAAAACCGAAATACTTAGGAGCCTGTACTCCCTAAAAAAGAAAATGGGATTTTTCCCATGGACTTCTGTTGGCAATGGGTCAATCCTCAGAACGACTGTTCTTTTCACAAGAAAACACTTGAAGAACACCAAGAGAGGTATATCATAATGTCTTACACTAATTTAAAGTTTTTTACTTGTTAATCAGTATTTATTCTGTCTGGCTAATTTTAAGAGGATTGAAACTAGAAATGTCTCTTCTCCTGTCTCTTTCATCTCTGCAAATATTCTGAACAATTTTGAAAAGCACAGAGTACAGAGAGTTTTCATTAACAAAAAGATTTCTAAGGTATGTCAGGAAAATCTCCAAGGAGAGTTTAGTAAATGCTTCTCCATATTTAATAATAAATATTGATTATTTAACAGACAGGTTTCCAGATGCTGAAATGGCAAAAATACTGTTGGCAGCAAATCAAGTGTTGGAACTCTCTACACTGAATATAGAAAAAAAGTTAAGTGCAGTCATCTTGGGAATCATTTAACTTCTTTAAAAAAGATGCTTCAGCCCACTTTTTTTTTTTTTCTTTTTTTCCCCCTTTTATTATTTCCTGGTCATCAAATTCTCATTGTGCTAATGTTGTGCTTCATTTTGTGATTGTTTCCAAACAAACCTTTAAATTAAAATAATGGTTAACTTTAACAAAGAGAGAAGATACACGTGTGTGCATATACATATTTGCATACGTATTTTATATATATGTATATATACACACATAATAGCTAGGAAATCATTGGATGACTGCACACCCAGGCAGTTTAACTGCCATTCCATTTCAGTTTCACTCAGATTTTTTTTGTACATTAGGAAAGGCAGGATGTGTTTTCCATTAATACTCAAAAAAATCTGCAATGAATATTGTTTTTTACCTCTTTGTTGTTTTGTGATGAGAATGAGTTTAAAGAAATACTTCAAAAATCTGAAAAATCACTCTATTGTTTGCAGTATGTGAGGAGAGGTGGTTATTTAATTTGATAGAATCACAGAACCATTTTGGTTGGAAGAGATCTCTGGCAGTCACCCAGTCCAAACTTGGTGGAATGGTGGAATAAAACAAGTGTAAAATGAAATCGCTCTTAGGACAACACCGACTTTGTAAGCAATAAGAAATTGTTACTGAAAAGTTTCTCATAAACATATCTTTTAAAAAGGAAGAGGTATAAGGAAAAATTGTAGTATCAGGTTTCTTCTTGTTTTGTATTTATTGATGAAAAAATCCATTTAAACTTAACTTGTTCAGTGCCTCATTATGCACAAAGAACGTGACCTAACTAGTGCTGAACTACTTCTGAGAAGAAGCCTGATCGATTTCAAATCCCAGTCATTTAACTACAACCCAAAAAGAGCATTGGTCTGCAGTAACGAAGTGACGGCACTTACAGTCACAACTGTTGATAGGGATCTAGCTAAGTGGGGGGAAAGCTACCTAATGGCACACAAAAGATAAAGAATAGGAATGTACAGAGATGTGAGCAGATGGGAGTTGATCATTATGTTTATACAGTAGTTGAAACAAAGGATGTTTCAATAGAAGTCAAAATGTCTTAATGTCATGGAAACTGAATTCAAAGATGCTGTGCACATCATCACCTGCTCTATGAGTCTGAAAGACTTCACTGAGTGTTTGTAGTCTGTCCAAAGGCTGAGAAAGTTCTCAAACCTGACTTTTTAAAGACTAGAAAACCTGCTGCAGAACAGGTTCTATCAAGCCTTCACACATATAACCAGAGTACTTTTCAAATGAAAATCATACCCTTAATCACTTCTTAACAGTCATTCAGAACTGGAACTACCTGTACCTCTGCAAATAACATTATCCAACGGTCAGGCAAGTTGAAGTAATTATCCATTCAGTCTTCAGTACTGCACACATTAACATATATTCAGTTTCTGACAAGGTGGGAATGGTTGTTCACCTGAAAAGATGACAGATCACAGAGAAAAACTGTAGACTCAATTTATTTAATCCTTGAGAAACTCATAATGTTCGAAATAAGTACCGCAATATTCTTTTACTATAGGTATGGCATAGACTAGAAATATCTGTGAAGAATACATTAGCATATAAAAATACTTGGTCTAGTATCCCTGAAGAGAGACAATAATTAATCATTCATAAACAAATGTTAAAACTTATTAGGCATCAGACTGAGGCTATCATATTTTAGACAGAAACACAGGGTGAGAAATCCCACAAAGCACAGCATGATTCATGGTAACAATAGGCTAGGGATACTCAAAATAGACATCTCTGTACATAACATACACAAGTATTACACGTAATAATGACAATGCTAATAATAATGCACTCACCTGGCAAATAAGAGCTTCCTCTGTGACCTGCAAACCTTACTTCTGAAAAGAATCCTGCAAAAGTCAAGCTGAGTACTTCCATAAAATTTTTTTCTAAGCTTCTCTGGTAAGGATCTGTGTCTTACTCAGTAAAACGGATTAATACAATGTTTTTTGATTTTGAGAAGGACTTTCGGTGCATCAGCTTTCTTTTGATCTTTTTTTAGAGTCCAGCACTAATGATGAGAATTTTATTTCCTGTGTTTATAAGAAAGCTGGTATTAGCCATGTGTCCTTAATTAAAGCTTTAAGATGTATTAGACAAGGGCATGGACAGATTTAAACGTACTAATTATTCTTTGAAAAAGTTTGAGCATTTTGCACTTTCCTTCTAGTATATGAGCACAGAGATTTCACAGACAACAAAACTAGCGCTAAGAACTTTTAAAATAGGAGCAGCATACTCCTATACTCACTAGGGTGATGAGAACTCCTCCTGTTCTTGGACCACTTTCTTAGAACAGACTCTATGCTGTGAGCTTTAAGAAGAAAAACAGTCTCTTATAAAAATATGAAAATGCTGCTGGTGAAACTAATATAAGGAAATTATTAGCATTAAACCTGAGCACATTTTTTTGTCAAAATGAGTCAAAAATTGAACATCAAATAAGACCAACAATTTCTGCTTGATTTTAAATTAACACATACATCTTTAGTTTTGTTCTTAGGAAAACTAGGTTTGCGTGATTCCATTCTTTCTGTATGATGCTTTAATTTTTGTTGGTCAACTTGAACCAAATTTGAACCAAGTCCTTGTCTCTGGCTGATTATAAGTAATCTTCCTGAGGATTTTTATTTAATTTATACTTAGCTACTGAACCAGAAGCACCATTGTTTCCTCTTTCCTCCTCAAGTCAACTGGTTCATGAAACATCTAGAGTCACCTGGCCTTGGCTGACAATGGATGTTGAGGTGGTAGTTCGTTTGTCTGTTATCCTTGACTAAAGCTGTGAAAACACTGTGTAAATATAAATGACTCAAAACAAGCAAACAAACCTAAATGCCCACTCCTTCACTGTTACGAGTTATTTCCTTTTTGAAATTATTCTCACTTATCATGCACTTGCCTTCATCAGTGATGTTGACTTTAGTTCATCTGTCAATAAAAACTGACATGGGGTGGAGATAAGGAAAGAAATCAATACTCCTCTAGATAAATTAACAAGTTGTTATATCACTTATATTTTGAATAACTTTGTCATCTCTCCAAAGCCAGCAGAAAATACTTTACCAGCTCATTAGCTCAGTGTTCTACGGAGTAAACTACTTGCCATAAAATTTGACAGTATCTTCTGTGACAGAAGACAGTAAGAGAGAGGCAGTAAATATATTGACATAAATGAAAGTTTAATCTATATCTGAGAAGACCAGTTATAACCATTAGAGTTGTGATCATTAAGAGAAATTCAGATCCTAATCCCTTTGTCTGGTTGTATGCATTTCTGTTTGTCTTTTTAATAACTTACCTAATTTCCACATTCATTATTTGCACTCCATTACTGTGAACAGCATAACATGTTTTCCAAGGAAAGGCAATGAATAACATAACCTATAGCTCTCCTAAATAAATGTTAGCGTACATATCGATTAGGAGCCAAACATAATTACTAAGTTTTCCACAACCTCTGAGAAGAGCCCCCTTGGTTGCTATTACACACAATCAAGTATTTATGAGTAATTAGGGATTGATGAGTTTTAGTGCATAGAATCTGCAGCCACCATATGCTACTTTCATATCTCTAAACTACTGTAAGTTGCCTGGCTTTGACAGAGTAATTTCCACCAGCACAAATGAGAGAACAAGGTGGCTCAGGGACTTTGGACACATCTTTAAGGTCTGACACAGTCAATTGCATACTGGCTTCACCTACTAATCAGACAGTCAGTAGGTCACTTTAAATTCATTTAGACATGTAAGCACTCAGTCAGACTTGCTGGTTTAGGCAAAGCCCTGGTTTCATAAGACTGTCCACATCTGACTGCTCAGATATGCTCCTTCTCTTTGATGAGACAGATATGAAGAACAGTTATTTTATGCACACCTAAAGGCAAGGCACAAACTAAAATAAGACATTGCTTTCCAGGAAATATCTTTATTGATTCAATAACTCATTTAATCTGCTTCTAAACCTAGAACTAATCACAAAGTTTGACTTGAATAGTAATAAAGAGTAACACACATATCCAATTACAAACAAAGAGAAGTTTCCTTATAGCTAGTCCTTGGAAACACCCCCCCCCCCCCCCCCTCTTTTAAA